>CAIGQW010054459.1:331324-358704 GCA_903798125.1 Danio choprae
GCATTATAGCCCCAGCCTTGTGCTGTGTTCCCGTCATTTTTCTGACGAGTGCTTCAGCAATCTACACGCTTGCAACGGGGAATTCGTCGGCCGTTTGTTAAAGGAAGGATCAGAAAAGACTATTGATGTATGGGACTTTGTCAGAGCTTGACAGGAACTTTACAGTACACAGTTCATGGATCAGTTTCTTCCTCCATTTCACAAGTGTAAGTAAGTGCGATTTTTAAAATGGTTGCCTCCTTGTTTTCTCTAGCTTGCAAAGTATGTATTTAATTGTGTTTTGTTACTTGTAACCGCTTGTACTGTATCTGGTTAACTCTTTATATTCTCATATCATGTCTAAAACCACATTGAAAACGTGACGCGAGCAGCTTTGTTTACGAATTTGAATGCGTTTGTGAGCTCACGATCCACTGCCGTTTGTTGTTGCTATGGCCACTGTCAGCTGTTCCTACACAAGTGCGGTGGTCAAGTTTCAAAATAGTTCAGCTTTTGCCACTGTGTGGATTAATACTGAATGTGTGTCACCGTTTTACTTATTTTTACATTTTTTTTTTTTACTTATATATTTTTTTTACTTGCTTATAGTTTTTACTTGTACTGTTTTTACTTATACTGTTTACTTAATAGAGCAATATGCTGGTGTTAAACTGCATTGCTTTAGTGCACTCCATTGGGTTCACACATACACTCTGCACTCTGACTACTTGTTGATAAGCTGTGCTGGGCATTTCTCTCTGTCCCGTGCGGAACGCAGTCGACCAATCACAACAGATTGGGTCATCGGACCAATCAGCGCAGATTAGCATCGTGCTAAGGAGGGGTTTGGGAACAAATGAGTCGCTGAATAAATCATATGTTAGTCATTGGGATAAGTAGGTAAAAATAAATGCATATTATAAAACAATGAAAGTGTTTTTTGACCTTTCATGCATATCAGACCAAAATATGACCCTTTTTAATGCAAAATAGGGGCTCTTTAACTAAATTACCCTTTTTCTTTGTCAAGCCGACAAACTGACCAACACTGAATAAATGAAAACTTTATTTTAAATGTTGTATGCACCTTTCTGCAATGCCGTCATCTTTATTTTACTAACTTACTGCATGCTGAAGGTGACCAGAAAAAACTCAACACCACCATCTCCTCTAGTGGACTATAAGGACATTGATTTGGATATTCAACCAAATAGTTTAATAAAATATTGGTGATATTTCTATATGGGGCCTCACAGTGGCGCAGTGGGTAGCACGTTCGCCTCACAGCAAGAAGGTCGCTGATCGCTGGTTCGAGCCTCGGCTGGGTCAGTTGGCGTTTCTGTGTGGAGTTTGCATGTTCTCCCTGTGTTGGCGTGGGTTTCCTCCGGGTGCTCCGGTTTCCCCCACAAGTCCAAAGACATGCGGTATAGGTGAATTGGGTAAGCTAAATTGTCTGTAGCGTATGGGTGTGTATGGATGTTTCCCAGAGATGGGTTGCAGCTGGAAGGGCATCCGCTGCGTAAAAACATATGCTGGATAAGTTGGCGGTTCATTCCGCTGTGGCGACCCCAGATTAATAAAGGGACTAAGCCGAAATGAAAATGAATGAATGAATGAATGAATTTCTATATGGGGATCTATGTATTGATATAATATTGTCGTGGAAATCATTGCAGCATAGTGCATCAATATTTTCTCACATCCCTAGTAAATTCTGAATAATAATTTTGCAACTTCAGAATGTGATGTTTCCATTTCGCCAAAAGGTTTGTTGAACTCAAAATCTTTTAAGCAAAAAAAAAATGTTTTAGTAAATTTTGTTTTAATTGGTTTTCCTGCTGATTTTCAGTGTATTGATTTTCCTGCCTTTTATATTGTTTTTTTTAAGAAGAAATTAACTTTCAAAATCCAAAAGGCAACAAAACACAGCACAAACTTCAGTGTTTTACTGAAAATACTGGAATACAAGACTGCAGTGGCCTGGAGATCTGGCATGCAAATTGTTCTTTCAACTTAAAATCAGCAAAAGCTTCTTTGTTTGTCTAGTTAGGTGAGCATGTTCACTAATGAGTTCTTAATAAGATGAGCTGCCAGACATTGCTATTCCTCACTGTATATGAAAAAAATTAAAGGTGCCAGAGTATGAAAATCTGTATATACTTAAGCAGCTGAATAATAAGAGTTTAACATGGAAATTCCATTCCATGAACATGAACCTCAAACATCATTGTTATCTCATTCTCATAAATCCCATGAGTGTTAAATCCTGGTGAAAAACGGGATCATTAATATTCATGCCCCAGGCTGAGTTGGATTGGCCACAACGTTTCTTAGTGAGATTACAATAATGATAATTATTTCACTTGTAATTTATCTAAGCTTGCATTAAACATACTATGTATGTGGCCTTTTTTTAAGAGACGAGACAAGGAGACTTAAAAGGAGCAGTTTTGTGAAGTAGTAAGCCATGCATGACCACAGAGTGTTCACAAATATATATTTATTCAGCGCCACCCTGAAGAGGCATACAATTTGATTAAATATATTAGTTTAATGTGTATATTGTGAAATTTGTATTTAATTCATTAATATTCATGCCCATTTAAAACAAAGCTTTTCATTTTAGGGCTAATTCCTGTGCTTATAAGTTTTTGAAAATTTGTAGATATCAGAGAACAATTTAACATATTGAAGACAATTAACATATTCACAAGACCCTGTTTCTGGAGGAGGTAACGGAAAGCAGAATTATTCAGAGCTTGACATGGACTCATAAATAAATATGAGGATTGTTGAGAATCTCTCAACGACTGCCTTAGTGTTTACACACGATGTATGGAGTCACTTATGTGAGAAGTGAAGTGCCTCAGATAATTATAATGCTTTGAGAATCTGATTCTTTGAGAGGGAATTCAATGAGAAGCTCTTTAGATTCATCATAAGGTGTCTCTGCTATTCAGATTGATTGATCTTGTGCTCTTTGGTCATATGGTTTTCACTGGCCTCTTAATTTAGTTCATTCTGAGTGCGTTGTCTCATTTAAAAAGGCTTGACATACTTGTTGATCCAGTTGTTACTGTTCACCTGTCCACTCCACTGTCCTCTATCATCTATGTGTAATTCCACACACTTGAGTCACTTCTCTACACCACTCGCCGATAGATTCAGTCACTGTAGATTGACTACATCTAATCCTGCTGATGTGTGGTTTATTGGATGGTGAATGTTTAGGCCAGGACACACCAAGCCGACGGTTGGCCGTTGGGCTTCATTGGTCCATTGTTCAGCATCAGTTTGGTTAGTTGGTTTTGTGTGTTCCACACGTCGCCTCTAGTTAGGTTAACGTTGGATCATATTGGCCTGATTTAGCATCTCGAATCGGCGTTGGGCTGTCAGCCGAGTGCTTTGTCTGGTTATTCAGCAACGAATCAGAACGTTGTTTGACATAGCATGTAAACAAATCAAGTCAAGAAGGAACATGAAGAGGCCGGCTGTAATTTTGCTACAAAACATTTGCAAACAATATGGCTAATTAGATTATCAGACATATTTGCGGGAGTCGATCCCTCCATGGTGATCGACAATTACTGTCATAATGGTACTAAATGCTGCTTTGTTTATACTTTACAGTCACCCGTCAAAGTTACGGATTTGCCATTTTGAATGAGAAAACAGTATCTGCCCCCCATAATGCAGAAAGACACGTCCACTTGCACAGGTGTAGAATGCAGGCTCTTGAATCATGAGATCAGACTCAAACCAACACAGTTGGGTTTTGTTGGTGGTAGTTGTTTGACGTCGGCTTGGTGTGTATCGGTCTTTTGATTCAGCAGTATTGTCTGTGCAGTGGGGCTGGGGTTGGCATTCGATTTTCAATTTTGAGATTAGAATATTCTTTTACTTTTTTTTGATGGACAATCTGGCATCCCCCATGGAACAGTTCTAATTTGTGCTTGGATATGAATCACCATGAGTGAACATCATAATAGCTCATCTTGAAGAGAAATCTTTAACCTATTACAGTTTGTTTTATTCTATATAATGGAATTCATTTGCTTTTATTTAAATTCTTCATTAAGTAAAATGTATGATTTTTGTGGTTTTATTTAATAAAGTTTGTTGAACTTAATTTTTAATAGCCTATACTATACTATATATTTCTTTGCTGCTTGTTTCTGATTCGGAAGTGATTTGTTTTCTAAATGTTAGGCTGCTTTATTAAAAGTATTGACAGACCTTTGTTAATCTTGTGAGATCAAGGCCGAATGCACAAATGCTTTTGCTCGCGAGCGTTTGAGTGTTCAGCTAAAAAAATAGCCTCAAGTGTCATCTGCTGTTAAAAACAAAGCTCAGAATCGATTCAAGAGAGAATATCAATGCATTTTGAAAATCTCAAATGGTTTTTATATACAGTTCTATCCATAAATATATTGTTGTGTCATGCAGACCAATTCATAAATGAAAAAAACAACAACTGAGAACAGTTTGAGGCCACTGTATATCTGTTTTGATCTGGAGCAGATGATTGATTGATTGATTGATTGACTGATTGATTGATTCAACACATTCCCTAAGCCTTTCCCTAGTGTGCATGTAGCAGTTGAATAATCCAGTGCTACATACTGCTGATCTATTTATTAATAATGGTTATTATCTCTGTGACAGGAGTGCAGACCCCAGGCCTTGTCTTTTCCCAGTTTTGTATAATTACAGTTTCTCTGTGTTGCTCAGGCTTTAATGCAGTGAGTGAAATCCTGTGGACTTCACACAGCCTCCCCTGGGCTTTAAATGTTGCCAATGGAAGCACTGCCTGCTTTATAAAAACCAATTAAAATAATTACACCGACTCCCATGCAGGCTGAAAATGTGCCCTTTTAACACTTATTAGTGGCATTATATATATAATGCTGAAAAATGTTTAGTTGAATGACATTTACCCTCTGTTAAACCGTGCAACTTGCAAAAAGAAGCATCATTCTACTTTATCTATGTATGTATGTATGTATGTATGTATGTATGTATGCACACACATTTTTTTATTGATTTATGTATTTTTGGTAATTAAGAATTGTGTCAATAAAGAATATTTGTTACATTGTCACTAGAATTAGTCCTATTGTTTCAAAAACATGTTTTACGCGATCTATAGCTGATTTGCTGATGTTTTTAAATGTATGGACAATGCGGAGTGATACATTTGATGCAGCACTGTAGTTAATTCTTTGACATTGTTATTTTATTATTATATGCATAAAAAAATGATATATACAGTAAGGATACAGCTTATATTTGACACGTATTTATCCAAAAGTATAGTAATCGAACTAGGTAGTTTTATCACACCTAGTGGGTCAGGATGACTCTTCAAAAAGTGCATGATGTCCCTTTGAAGGAAGAGGACGCACAGTATCTAAGTGCATGCTGGAAAGATAGGAGAATGTGTGAAAGTCCATCTGACCAGCAGGGGCTTGTGTGTGTGTGTTCCTCTGTGTTCGTATATGTTGAAATGTGATGCACTTTCCTGCTCTCAAGAAACTGTAAGTAGGTCAGAACAAGAGAAGAGCTGTTCTCTTCACCGCTACGAGTCGTCTCAAAACCATCACTTACCACATCCTGGAGTCTAATTACTGCCCCACTCCTATTCTTCCATAAGAGTCCAGGATGACCAAATGAAAACTGACTGTTTATTTGGAGGTGTTAAGTGTGAAGAGGATTTTAAGGAATCTTAGGAAATAAAGAAAAAAAGATCAGTAAAAGAACATTTTTTGTTGTCTGGTATTTTTAACTAATATTTGTATTTTAAAATATCAACATGGCTGAATGTGTGCAATATGTAGGAAATACAAAACAGCACAACAGGTCTCATTAACTATAATAATTGGATTGATTGATTATTATTTCATATTTGTAAACATGATGGTTTCTTACAAAAACCAATTCACAAGGTAATTAATAACGTAATAAAGCAAGTGACTCTTTCAGAGCAGTTTGGATCACAGGATACTACTGTTGTTAAATGTATCATAATTCAACGGAAAAAAGAAGCTTCTAGCTCGAATTCATGTTTAGTATCTCTGAACTAGATTCATGGAACAAATTCTCATGATCGATTGTCATGTAATCAATCAATCGATCGATCAATAAAACAGTGAATAATTAACCTTAATGCAAGATGTGTTTACTTCAGTGGTGCACTGGCATAACAAGATGCAAATGACATTCAATCAAATCGCAAGCATCCTCACCCAAATGTTTTTTTCCTCTAACAATTTCTACACCAATCTGGATACATTTGAAAATGGCATTTTCATCTATAAATGCTCCATGTCCATACTATCATTTTCAATTCTTTCCATCATCCACACTAAAATGACTGAAATAACCCTTCGTTCAGTACTGTGCATGCGCATGCACATAGACGTAAGACGTTTTTACCTGCATCACATCCACCTACCGTTTATTTACTTTCCATCTTTTCGAAACGTCACGGCAAAATATCACAACTATCATCTGTTTCCGCCGCTGAAAAATAACTCCCTTTAAATGTTCCATATGCTTTGAAAAGAGGCAATATGGAGCATGTACAAACTGACATTAATCTTTAATACAACTGTCAAAATGGACAGCATTCAAAACATCTGTTAGCTGAATTGGTCACACGAATGTGTCACATGACTAAAATGCATCATCGTTTTTGAAAGCCTCCATTTTTACAGTTCACTCTGCAACACTAAAACGGCGTTTTTAAATGTATCCACTTTGGACAGCGTTTTCAAAAAGATATGTGTTCGTTTCCTAAAAACGCTGTCTCAGTGTGGACGGAAGGCCAAAACGAAGAGCAAAATATGCGTTGTTGTGGACATGGCCAAAGAATTATTTAAAGTGACATTTCCCAAAAAGGAAAATTCAGCCATCATTTACTCCCTCTTGACTTGTTGTTGTTGATATCAAAAAAGATATACTGAGGAATGTTGGAAACTTGTAATCATTGACTTCCATAGTGGTTGTTTTTCCTATAAATGTCAATGGTTACAGGTTTACAACATTCTTCAAATTATCACCATTTGTGAGTAACTAAAGACAGAATTTTCATTTTCGAGTGAACTATCCCTTTAATAGAGCCATTTAATGATTACTAAAATTCTCAGATGTACACTCAGGCAAATGTGCAAATTGCAAATATTCAACGCTATCTCACGGCAATTCGTAACTTTTTGATTTAGTGGCTAATTCGTATGAATTTGTACGATCTCATTCGTATAATTTTGTACGATTTGCTCATCACCCAATGACGGTTGGGTTTAGGGGTGGGTGCCACGCCTCTTTTTTTAAAATTGTACTATGTAATTGTACTAAAATTGTACTAAAATACTTTTATACATTTCCACAAGAGATCAGGCTGAAATATTAAGGAAAATCAGGAGAATACAAAAAGGCCAATAATTACCCATGATGTGTTAATTTATGTCATTTAGTTATTTCTCCACTTCGTCTGTCTTTACCACACATGGATTAAATATATATTCTCCCTGTGTTCGCGTGGGTTTCCTCCGGGTGCTTCGGTTTCCCCCACTGTCCAAAGACATGCACTATAGGTGAATTGAATAAACTAGATTCGCCATAGTGTATGAGTGTGTGTGAATGAGAGTTTATGGGTGTTTCCCATGGGTGTTGCGCCTGGAAGGGCATCTGCTGCAATCTAAGACTAAGCCGAAGGAAAATTAATGAATGAATATGAACTATTACAAAAAAACTATTGTTACAGTAAATTTATTTTCATTTTATTATACCTTTTTTTTGAAAATCTACATGCATGTCAGTGATAGTTTTTTTTCTTCAAAAACAATTAAACAGAACATGTTTTTAAAGTGTAGACAAAAAAGAATGCTTCACGTTTTTTGTTTTAATGCTTAAAATTCATATATAGTGTGCATATAATGCAAATTTTAAAATGTTTATCTTCAAACCAGTAGCACTATGAAGTAAGCAATCCTTCAATTCTCTGTTTCCCCAATTTCTCTAATCTAAGAGTGCCCCCTGCAGACAAGATTATTGTACAAAATGAGCATGTGTAGACTAGACACAGGTTAATGTTTGGTGTTTTAATATGCATATCCTCTTTATTCCTTTACTATTTGTATATTTATCATTCTATATCAATTTGGTAAATTATTATAGCTGTCGTTTTACCCAAACACAATGCTTAAAATAGCTTCAATAAAAGCATCTACTGCTATCAAACATGCTTTTTTTTTTTGCAGAGAAATGCATCGATAATTGATTGTTTTCATTTGTGGAATTTTCCTAATTGCATCAAAATCGCCGTCAGACACTAATAATTGGTGATGAAGATATTAAGGATGAGTCATACCTCAGTGACAGGGCGTGTATGTACGTGTGTGTGTGTGTGTGTGTGTGTGTGTGTGTGTGTGTGTGTGTGTGTTTATTTTTGGAGCGGCGTGCTAAAAATATAGTGCGTTATAACTGGCTGTCGCGCAGGGAGATGCTTGGACTGTTATTGCTCAGAGGCAGCCTAGAGTCTATGGTCTCCTGAGTTGTCATGGAGACCATTGTATTTTGCCTCTGCCGTGATTGGTGCTGCCGGGTTGAGCAAGTATATGCTATTTCTGTCTTTTTTTTCAACACCTTCAGCCTGCTGTTTTTCTCTGCCTCCTCGCTCACGCACAAGTGTTCTTGTTTCGCTCCTATTGTTGTCTTTCCCCATTCCATTAATCCCTCCAATGACAGCCAGCCCACCAAGCATCTTTCCTGCGCGGCTCGCTATTGATCTATTGATTAATTGATGCCGCGATCTCATGTAAGCTGCTGTACTGCTTGTCCGCAAACAAAGGGATGTCAGTGAAATGAGAAGCAGATCAAGTCATGTTTCCCCGTGATCAGCCAACAACATCTCCATGCCCCTGTGGCTGTCTTTTCTCTTGAGTGAAAAGTTACAAGATCTCAAACGAAAGGGGTCTCGAGTGTCTCAATGCGTTGCCTTGCAACCCCCCCCCAGTGTCTCAGAGCTGGTCTTCCAATGTGCCGTGTTTACATAGAGGCAAAACAGCCGTGGTGCTAAAACAATTCATGCAATAAACTACAATTAAAGTCATCTTTCTTTATTGTTTGTTTTCCTCTTACAGAAATTCACAGCACTTGTGTTGTGATAGCTAAATGCGTGTGGTTTCTTGCGCTGAAAGGACTGGGAGTCAAATAAAATTGTCTTATTGCAAGTCCTGCAGTCCTGTTCATTGTTCTATTAATTATTCATAAGGGTTTTATTATTATTTCTTCTGTGGGTGAGTTTTACTCTTGCAGAAAGGAGTGTTCAGTAATACATAGAGCAGTGCAGTTTACAATCCTAAACCCCAAAGGAGAATTAGATGTGGGTTCCTTTGGGGATTTTTAATGGGTTTTTTAGATTAGCATTTTTTTATTTGTGGGTAAAGGTAAGGTGAACATCACTTCTTTTACTTAATGATTTTCATGTTTTTTGGTTTTTTTTTTTGTAGAATGCAATTTACTCACAGCCATACACCAGGCTTGTAGGCCAAACAGAAAACAGAAGTGGATACACAATACAGAATCTGCCCATTCTGTGAAGCACAACATTTAGATTGAAATTAAAATTCCCCTGATCTATGGACACATTATAGTACATTGTACTGTATTAACATCCTGCAAGTTTCAGAACTCTTGTTCTTATTACTTGTTGGTCTAAAAACAGAGTCAAAACAATAGTTGTGCGCTGTGCATCTTTTAATAATGTGGCTAAACTCCGCCTTCACAGAAGACTAACACCTGATTTTACAACTCTCTGTTTAACTCCGCCCACTGATTCACTTTGCAGTAGGTAAATGAAGAAAGAAACAAACACAGGTATGCATCTACATTTTTGAAAGGCAAGAAATGCTTTAAATCATAAAGAAGCAGATCATAGTGCACTAAATCAGTTTATCCGATCTCTTGCATAATTGTGTGTTTTTTTTTTTATCCATTGAGCATATGCTAGCAATTAGGCATTGTTGATCTGATGCTAATAACTAAGAGGAAAGTGATGCATCAGGAATTTGTTTATTTGGCTCGGCTGTTTGTCTGGTTTACTGAAATAAATAAATGAGTCACTCTTTCTGTGAGATGGCTCAGTATGTGATGTGATTCTCTGTCCTGAGGTGTAGGTGACAGTTGAGTGCCTGCTCTCACTTTTGCACTCATGGCTTTAGAGGTGGTATTCATCATTTTATGCTGTATCTTATATCCTGAAAAGATGCAAAGCTGAGCAGTATTGACTTTAGTTCAAACAGTATCACTTAAAGAAAAAACAGTGGTCAGGCAAGTTTGCTTGCCATAAATTTGCTGCAAACTGATTGTAAGTTAGCCACAAAGTAATTCAAAATGAGGGAGTAAAGACAACTTGAGGACAACAAATAAGGGTATGTTTGCATAATGATGTGCAAATTGACTGTTTCTCCTTTGCATTTTTGAGAACTTCAAACTAAAGATAATGGTGTCAAATCGATCTGTGAAATCAAATCTGTGAAAATGACTAAAAATGCAGCATTATGCATGATTAAAGAGACTATTCAGTTGTGCACATACAATTCTGTAGTCTGCTATGGTTGTTTTGGCTGTCAAGTATTTGCACATGTCCGTAGACAGAATGGAGTGTTTTTTAAAAACTTGCACTATGAAACCCATTTTCAAAAGTTAGTGTTTTCAAACCCCTCAAAAACTTGTAATATTTCTTGCAGGCTGTGAAAGTATTCTACATGTTTTTAAATATTGTTTTTCTAAGAACAAAATAAGTATCATTACATACTGTAAAAAGTGATTAGTTGACTTTACTTAAAAAAAAAAAGTCAACTTAACTGTTCCAAATTACAGGTTTACTCACTTTAAGTTACTAATCACTTTTGTTTATCTGTGTTTATACTTTTTAATTTTTGGTTGCTTAACGCAAGAAAGGTTCCACATATTTGACAGATAAAGACATTCTCAACAAACTATGATAATATTTAATTTTAAATTTAATCAGTGAATCTTTATTTATTTACTTTTTTTTTTTTTTTTTACATGTGCGAACACCTTATGTCCTCTAATATTTATGTTTAATAATTTATGAATATTAAACGCATGTTTAATCGTGTTCTTGGCATCACCGAAACGACACAAGCACCAATCTTTCCTTGTAGTCCCTTTGTGCCCTGGCAGATTTTGCAGCCACAAACAAACAATAATCAGGATCTCATGAGAGAGCTATTAATGGATTGGACATAGAGATCAACCCAGGCCTAACTGCAAGCAATTGGATGATGGTGGGGGGCAGCCTGCACATTTCCTTGCGACACCCCCATAGATCCAGAGAACCTGACATGACCTCGTACCGCAGCCCATGTGTGCGAACGTATGCGCCTGTGAGCCTGCGGACAGACAGACGCGCTGGGAATAGGAGGGCACTAGGACCTGGTTGCGCGAGAAGGGTTGCCTGCCTGCCTGCCTGCATCCCTGTCTCCTCTCCATTCTGCTCTGCAGTTGCCCTGTGCGCGTGTGAGGCAGAGCACATGTTTATGTGTGTCTGTGTGGATGTGTGTGTGTCAGAAAAGGGGTGAGAGCAGCTCTCGGACAGCTCCGCCTAAAGAGCCAGCGCATTTTGTTATCTTTCTGTCTTCTCGGCAGCGTGAACATCAGCCTGACCACCTGGACCAGCCACCCGCCTAAAGCATTGCTGACGGGGGAGGGGGCGAGATCTCTCTCCCTCTCTGTGTGTGTGTGTGTGTGTGTGCATGCGTGTGGGCGGGTGAAAGGGTGAGGGGCGGAGAGATGAAAGGGCCAGGTGAGGAGGGGTGTTGGGTACCTCTCACTCCAGCTTTCTCGCTTTCTCTCTCCCCCTCTTTTTATCCCTCTCTCACTGTCGCGCGACACTAACCCTGGAAGCTGAAGAGGAGATCCTCAGCACTGGACTTCTCTACTACAGGTACCTTCTCCTCCTCTACACCTCACGGTTCCTTTACATCAATGCCTGCTTTAACTTGTGCATCCCGGGTGACGGCATACGCTGTAGTGTTTGTAGACGGTTGAGTTGCAAGTGTTTTTCAAGACCTCAGCCTTGCAGTTAGACGTTTCTCTGCTCTTGCTTTGTGAGCGTCATCTTCAGTCGAATCGATGTTTGTATCGTTTCTCAGGAATCTGCGGTGGCCTTGAATGAAAGTGTTGACATACATGACATATGTGTAATGTAGCACTGGATCAGCTCACCTCAGGGGATTATGGGAACTGTTTGGTTGCAGACAATGAGCTGGGCACATGTTGGCGTGATAGTGGATTATTTAGGTGATGACAGCGTACATCATGTTTGTAAGTGTGGGCTGTTAGTTGTTAAGTGTCAGCTTTGGTTACCCTGAGGGGTGGAAAGAAGAGCAAGAAGAAGAGGCAAAAGAAGGGAGGGAGGGAAAACACAAGGTTTTTTTGGACAACAGAGACGGTTTTCATCGCAGTAAATACTGAGTCATGTGCATATTACGGGGTCATATGTTTCTCAGTTGGCAGCCCCTGAGATTGTTAGTTGCTCGCAGATTCTTGTCTCACAAAAGTGACCACTTTCAGAATACATCTGTGGGTTCTATGGCTTCATCTCAGCCCTTAAGATGCGTTTAAGAGCACAAATACTAATCTAAACCCTTTCTTAAAGCACAGGTGCTTCAGGGCTTTATGGCCCTTTACACTACAATTTAAATGACCATATGTACCCACAACCGAACCATCAAATGATCTCCACTAAACTTTGTTTTTCATTGTGTGCATAAATAATTGTCTCATCACTGGCTGGTGATGGCATCATAGAAATGTGTTGATTATTTACAGTACGCCATGACATAGTAATAGATATTTAGGTTTCTAGATCACAGATCTTGACAGATTTCTCTGTAATGCTTGTTATGAAGCTGTAAACCAAAAGCGAAGCTTGTCAGATACCCTATAATTATTCTTAAGGTGATGACATTTAAATGAATTGGTTTTATGATTCATGTATTATATTTAATAATAACAAAATATTATTTCAAGTGAGCTTTTATAAGGGAGAGATGTATGAATGGCTCTATAAAGGTGAAGTGTGCACTACTATTGTCAACTAAATGGAAAGTGTAAAATGGATAGCTGTTTTGATCATTTACCCCATTTATATTGTCCTGCTCTAAACACACAAGATTGGTTAAGTCAATCTGACTTTGTCCAGCTGCTTAGACAGAGAAGTTTGTTTATATTCAGTTTAAAAGTTGTTTTAGACGCTTGTCTTAAACATTCCATTAGTCAAAGAATCTGTAAAAAATTGCAGAAGTAGTACAAGTATTTTCAACATTGAAATGTTACTTGCTTACCAAATGCAGCCTTGGTGAGCATTTGGTAAACAAGTAACATTTCAATGTTGAAAATGCTTGTGCTACTATTTTAATCACGTCTTTGTGTACTGAACTGTATTCAGTCAGATAAATGAAGATGGTTGAAATCGCACTGTAACTCAATTATAACTGACCATGTAAACATGTCTGAGGTATTCAATTTGTGGTTCGCATGTCCAAAACACAAGACACACATGGCCTTAAACTGTTTTTGCATGAAGGTGGCAACACTGGCCTGGCCTGACTATCATAACTTCTGGTGAGAAATAGCACAGACGGTGGATGACGATTAAACTTTGTAATGCACGTGGATCAACTGCCTGTGTTTGCAAACATTCTCAAGTAGTATATACATGAAAATAAGAATACATTGTATTTGCACTCGGCTGTATGCATAACAAAGTATACTTTGTGCTTAACACAAAGGTACATTTAGAATATGCATTTTAAACAGCCTGCACAAAATCCAATGACAACAGGGGAAACATTGTCATGAACGTGTCACAATTTCAGAACTCTATTAGAACGTGTTAAATTCTCAAATTACCACCCTAATACACTAGGTGTATTAAATGTAGTGTTTTTGAAAAAAATTGTGTTTTTTTTTATATGGATCACTGTTATTAAAGGCATAGTTCACCCAAAAATGAAAATTCTGTCATCATTTACTGTACTCACCCTTTACTTGTTTCAAAGATTTATGAGTTTCTTTTTTCTGTTAAACACAAAATGAAATAATTTGAAGAAAGCTGGAAAACTTTAACCATTGTCTTCCATAGTATTTATAGTATTTTCATATTTTTAATATGTAGTTTAATACAAATTTAGTGTTTGTCCTATGAATGAAGTCAATGGTTACAGGTTTTGAGCTTAAATTATCTTCTTTTGTGAAGAAAGAAACTCATAAAGATTTGGAACCACTTGAGGGGGAGTAATTAGTGAGATTTTATTTTAATATTTAAAAATAATAATTCATTTTTGGGTGAATAGTTGCTTTAATTTAGTCATGCTTATTGGGATAAATTATTTAGATTATGTGAAAATAATTAAAATAATAATAATAAAATAATAATAACAATAGTCTTTGAAAACTATGAAATATCTCTATGAAAATATGAAAAAGTGGTTATCAATGTAATATAAGTTTTCCAGCCCAACACGGTCAGAAATTCTTAATTAACCCTCGAAAGTAGGTGCGGATTTTTTTAAAATGCTACTGTTGTTAAAAATGCATTTCACAAGAATTTCTCATTCAATAGGATCACTGGAAAGAAATCAGGACAATCACCAGTTTCATTTTGATTATCTGCCCCTCAAAAACATCTAATTAAATATCCCTGGTCTGTCCTGAAAAAGCCACAGTAACAATGTTTAGACTTTTCATTGAAATTCCTTACATTTGTTTCCGCACATTTAACTGTTATACAAAAAAGTATTTTAAAAACAATTTGCACACTTCACCTTTAAGTATAATAACAGCTTAGACCAAAGAACTTTCTTAGTTTCATAAGTTTCTTATGTAGTTCTCACAGGTTCAGTCCTGGAAAACTCATTGAACCTCTTCATCTCAGGTTATGTTGTCAAAATTTGTATTTCTGAAGTATTCTATAGATGATAGCCTGTGCTAATGAATGACATTTAGTGTTGTTCTCTCTAAAAATGAAAAGTATGTTATTATAAACATCCTCATGCTGTTTAAACCCTAAGGCATTTTGAAAAATGTTTTGTATTGTCCATTTTGTCATGTTATTGTCCATACATTCAATTTAATGGGGTCCTATGGAGTAAAAAGTCAGTGTTTATTGTTCCTAAGGGTTTTAATACATGTTTGGAACAGCATGAGGGTGAGTAAATGCTGACAGAATCTCTTGTACCCTAATGCTCTATTGAAAAAGTAGAAGGAGCAGCGAGGGCTAAAATGTTATCACTATTATCATCAAATTTGAGCTTCTCATAGTCATGTGGATAATCATGCAACTGTAGCTCTAACTGCTTTTTGTTTGGCCAAACCACAGTTGCGATACCTTCCAGGTACAGAACAGCCCCTTCCCTTCTCTACTACAATCAGTTAAGCATGAGATCGTTAAAAAACAGAGGCTCTGTGCTGACAGAGATCTCCTAAAACAACAGTTTATAGCTAAAATAAAGATACTTTTAAACTCCTGTCACAATACTGACCACATTGTGTCACAAGGGAAAGTTTCTGCCCTCAGAGAATAATTGAATGGATTGATGCAGAGGAGAAACAAAGCTGGTCCAGTGTTTTTAAAAGAATAGTAAAGTATTGTTGAAGTTTGAGAAATGATGCATGTGAGGTAGTGTGCAAGGTGAGGTTATGATTATAAACACAAACCACATGGTTGGCAACCATTTAGAGAATATTGAAACACACACTCAATGCACATGTGTTTTTTTATGACCCAGACATGAACTACATTTAGGGCTGGGTATTAATACATATTACACTGACTTTGATTCAGATTCACAAGTTGTCTTTCATCATGAATTCGTGAATTCAATTTGATTCTGATTCATGTGGAAAATATTACTGTTTTGCTTACATATGATTTGTATGTTAACGCAATAACTTACAGAGCTCAGATCTTGCTTTCTGAGTTTTTGTAAATTCTATTTTAATGCCTTTGTTTATTTTTTTTGCTACAGTACATTTGTTTGAAAGCTTGAGAGAAAGGAATACATTATTTCAAGACTGCAAATCTGGGAACTTTGGATTTTATTTTCATCATAATAAAATTTGATGTGCCTTGGAAAAGCATGTCATGTCTGAAATCAAATGAGTACCCTGGCACATCGATTTTATCCTACAGTATTCAGTTGTGAACTCTTATCGAAATGATTTCTTTTGTTGTTGTAACAATCTTAAAGTATGGATATTATGTTTGTTCACACACATATAGATAAAGAACATTTGTATTTTACCCAGCCCTATAAAATGTATGAGAAATTGCTTGATTACATTGCTTTCTCTTCTCACAGACCCATCATGTCTACTTTGGACTTTGAGTGCAACATTGTGCCAGTTATTTCAGAGGGGGATATTTGAAGATGAAACTGGACTTTGCCACTCTGATCTCCCCCGACTCCAGAGTTCGACCTTTACCAGCATGCCGTAACACCAACAGATCCAACGGTACTGCTGGATCCCACTCTTCAGCAGGGAAGGATGGGTGATGGTCCCATGAGAATCACCTCCGCCCACAATCCTCATTCCATCCTCTCATGGAGCATACAACCGCCTACAACCCACTGTGGAACGTCACCCACACCACCACCTGGCGTCCCAGCACCACCCAGCCTAACGCCTCAGGACTGAGTGAGCCCCGGGATGGACACCTCCTCCAGACGCTCGCTCTGTGCACCATGCTCCTGATGGACATACTGGCTATAGTGGGCAACTTGGCCATCATGACTGTCATTGCCAGGACGCCACGGCTCCGTAAATTTGTGTTCGTCTTCCATCTCTGCCTGGTGGATCTCATCGCAGCTCTGGTCTTAATGCCTTTGGGGATGCTGTCAGGTCAGGGTTTTTTTAACAAGGCTCTGTGTCAGGGTTACCTGTGCCTGAGCGTAGGACTAATCAGTGCTGCTATCCTCACCATCTCCGCCATCAACATTGAGAGATACTACTACGTCGTTCATCCCATGCGTTACGAGGTCAAAATGACGGTGGGGTTGGTGGTTTCGGTTTTGATTGGAATATGGATCAAAGCCATCCTCATGTCCGCGTTCCCTTTACTCGGCTGGGCGCTTGAAGGAGAGGGGACAGGATTCATGCTTGAACCAAAGTGCTGCTCACTCCACTGGGTGGATGGAGGGCCCCAACGGCTGGTTTTCATGGTTCTTTTTACACTCATGTACTTCCTTTGTCCGGTCCTCATCATTTTCGTGGTGTACTGCAACATGTTTAAGGTGGCCCGAGTGGCCGCCATGCAGCAGGGCCCGGTTCCCACGTGGATGGAGACTCCTCGACCTCGCTCTGAATCTCTGAGCAGCCGTTCCAGCATGGCGGGCAGCCTCAGTGGAACTCGCACCACCCCGCAGAGGACTTTTAGCGGGGGCAAGGCCGCGGTGGTCCTGGTTGCCGTTGGAGGTCAGTTCCTTGGTTGCTGGCTGCCTTATTTCTCTTTCCACCTGTACTGTGCTGTCATGAGATCCTCTCTGGAGTCTCTCGCACACATGGCGCAGCTGGAGGACGTGTTCACCTGGATTGGCTACTTCTGCTTCACCTCCAACCCCTTTTTCTATGGCTGTCTGAATCGGCAGATCAGGGAAGAGCTGGCCAGAAACTTGGCCTTCGTGTTCAAGTGGGGGCGCCCCGGTGAGGAGGAGCAACTGCCCAGTCGAGAGGCCTCTATCGAGGAGAACTTTCTCCAATTTCTTCAGGGCACCGGCTGCAATATGCGGCCGAGGAATTCCCAAAGCATCTCCATCCCACAACAGGAGGAGGAAAATCCTCTCTCCACCGAACTCCACAGGCCATCTGTCGACTTCCACATTCCTGGCCAAATCATGGAGGAGACCTCGGAGTTCATAGAGCACCAACAGATGAATGATCTTAACGTATCAGACAATTGTATCAAGACTAAAGTTGAACTGCAAGGTTGATATTTTCAGATGTGAAATCTATATTTAATGTATCATATATTGTTGCTATGTTTTACCATTGTAACTTTTTATACTCTGCTCAAGAATTTGTACATACTGTAGCTTGTTTTAAAGTTTTGGTTGGTAGTTTTCTGTCATATTCTTTTTCTTTTTTTCAGGAGAAATGCTGGATTGATAAAATGGCCTCATTCCAGCATATTACCACTAGACAGAAACTTTTTTTTACATAGATTCATCGACATTTGTGGAAGCAACAAACATGGAAGCAACATTGTGGTGTGGAATTTGTATTTAAAAAGCGTTATAAACCAAAAGTGATCAATGTAACACATTTTTAAGGCTCCTAATGTTAATCAGAAAATAAATGAGTATAAAGTTGGTTAATACTATTGGCAAAATCTGGAGCATGCACTAATATATAAAAAAAAGAAAAGATTGTTTGTGTGGTGGATAGATTCTAACTCTTTACGTAAAATTATGGCTTTCCACAATGTCATATTTTGAAAGAAATTATGTTTTTGTTTTTTTCCTTAAAAATTAATAAAATAAACAATTGAAAACACACATAGTCTGTGGTGGTGTACTAAAGCTTTTATCCATGTAATAGTTTTGGAATGGTAAGGTTTAAAAATGTTTTTTTTTTACTTGTTAAATATTACCGTTTATGTTTTCTGTTTAAATATTTTTTAAACTTTGACCCAAAGATTCAATATAGCATTTATTTAAAACAGAAACCTTTTGTAACATAAATATCTTTCGAGCAATTTAATGTATCCTTATGGAATACACTAGTCATTTATTTTTTTAAAATATCTTACTAACCCCAAATTTGTGAACAGTGCAGTATATTCAGACAAAATAATAATACTGAGAGCATTTACAAGAATTGAAACCCATAAGCGTATTCTGGTCATTTGCACAATGAAGGCAATGCAAAAGAACAAGATTAAAAAAAATTCCCAAATTAGAAATGAGAGTTCATCAAGATGTACATGCAGACAGCAAGCTTTTCTAATCAGCCATGGAGATACAATCTCATCCCCCCACCCCCCCAAAAAGTGAAGTTTATTTACAGAATATAAAAACTGCCTTGGTTTATTCAGTCACATTTTCCACACCTTGTGACATGAAAATGGCGCTTTCCACCTCCAGGCCTCGGCTTTGCTGGAGCACCTGATCCACAAAATGGCAGAGGACAATCAGATAGTCTCTGACAAAAGGTTAACAATCAGGTCAGCTGAAAAACATGTGCCACTAACTGATGTCCTCTGAGATTTTATTTCTCCATCTACTTGGATAAGATGGCAATACTGCTGTTGTTAATGGTTTTTCTTAGTAGCGATGAGGATGGATCTACACCTGCGGTATCTCACTTATTAGCAGGTTTTTGAATCGTCAGCTCAGCTTTAATAGTAATTGGTAGAAGGTAATGAAACCTGTTTCTCTCCACACTCCATGGATTGTGAGAATAAAAACAGAATGGTTGCATATGCTAAATACTTATACCTTTTAGTGTTTTCAGTGTTGAGACGAGCTCTCATTTAGTGCAACATTTTGATGGTTTGTGGAATGTGTATAATTGTTTTTAATGGTTATGATATTTATGGGTCAGTTTAACCTACAATTTCATGATTGCACAGCTTCACGGTTGACTTGGTCAGCGTTATAGCCATACTGCTTAAGCTTCAAAAAAAAAAAAAAAAAAATTGAAATGTGTACATTTCAAATAAAAAATAGTCACATTACTGTATAAAAAAACTCTTAAATGCAGTTTTAAAAGTCATGTTGACATGTTTGAGAAGAGGTAAATGTTTTCTATTTTTCATTCATTCATTTTCTTTTCTGCTTAGTCCCTTTATTAATCTGGGGTCGCCAAAGCAGAATGAACCGCCAACTTATCCAGCATATGTTTTACGCAGTGAATGCCCTTTCAGCTGCAACCCATCACTGGGATCAAGATCTGGGAAACATCCATACACACTCATTCACACGGCCAATTTAGATTACCCAATTCACCTATAGTGCATGTCTTTGGACTTGTGGGGGAAAATGGAGCACCCGAACAAAACCCACGCGAACACGGGGAGAACATGCAAACGCCACACAGAAATGCCAACTGACCCAGCCGAGGCTCGAACCAGCGACCTTTTTGCTGTGAGGCGATTGTGCTACCCACTGCGCCATCGCGTCGCCCCTCTATTTTTTTTTTTATAAATATTGTTTTACATTTTTGTAATAAAATTTAAATTTAATTGTAATTTTAACATTATAGTGAAATCAATTCAAATAGGATCACTTTGATTTTCAGGAAAATATATATATATATTTATTTATTTTTTATTTATATTATATAAAGTTAAAAGTTTATATATTTTATATATTTTAAAGTTTATATATTTGAGACAAGATAGAATAAAGATCATTCTTTTTTTTATAGTCAAAATTTCTGAGTAGCTTCCATATAATAAATAAATATATATATATATTTATATATATATATATATATATATATATATATATATATATATATATACATACAGATATTTAAGTAAAAATGAAAACAAAAATATTAACCTCCTTTGTTTATTTGAGTGATAATTTAAATGAATAAATGATAATGCTAAATTTGGTTATATTAAGTGAATAAAAACTGACTAATGGTTTAAATTATAGTAGTATAAAGGTCTTTAGTGTAAATGACTTTTGTTCTTAATATGCCTAACAAGATTTTTTCTTTTGGTAAAGAAACTTATATTGAAAGATTATTTTAGTGGATCTCTGCTGCAAATCATGCAAAAATGTGCTAGTCATTAAAACAGGAACAGGACACATGATATTTTTAAGCAATGAGTTTGAAAGCCTTTTTTGTAACATGAAGTTTGTCTCAGATTTGATTTCTGCCGCAGAATGCAACTCTCAACATTCTCCTGCATTATTAAGAGAAGCTGCTGTTTCTCAGTTGTTCTTGTGATGTCTCACTGTCAATGGGCTTTTGTTTGTGTGTAAACCAGCATTTGCTCCTTGTGTGTGAGCTGCTGCTTCTGTGTTTTGCCATAAGCAGAATGAGCTGCTTATGGTTTCAGCATACAATCATAAATTTAATGTCCATATATCCAACTTTGCTGGTGGCTATTTTGAGCTATTTTGAGGCAAAAGACAGTAAAGATGTATGGTTTATAATTTTCCCTTGTAATGACATTAGCGCCGGTTGTTGTTTTGATGATAAAATGTATATGTATACAATATGGCCTCACGGTGGGTAGCCGTGTGGGTAGCACGTTCACCTCACAGCAAGAAGGTCGCTGGTTCGACCCTCGGCTGGGTCAGTTGGCGTTTCTGTGTGGAGTTTGCATGTTCTCCCCGTGTTGTCGGTGGTTTCCTCCGGGTGCTCCGGTTTCCCCCACAAGTCCAAAGACATGCGGTACAGGTGAATTGGGTAAGCTAAATTGTCCATAGTGTATGTGTGTGAATGAGTGTGTGTGGATGTTTCCCAGTGATGGGTTGCAGCTGGAAGGACATCCGATGCGTAAAACATATGCTGGATAAGTTGGCGGTTCATTCCACTGTGGTGACCCCAGATTAATAAAGGGACTAAGCCGAAATGAAAATGAATAAACGAATGAATGTATACAATATATTATTGTTATACATATATACATAAACATTTTAGTTATATAAAAAGTTGTTTCTTTAACTTTCTATTTATCAAAGAATCTTGGCAAAAATGTTTGAGGGTTTCCATACAAATATTAAGCAGTCCAGCTGAGCTTAAGATTAATAATAAATATTTGATGTGCAGCAAATCAGCATGATTTCCGAAGGAATATGCAACACTGAAGATTGGAGTGATGGTGCTGACTTGTAATGACATTAGCACCGGTTGTTGTTTTGATGAAATAGAATAAAAAAGGAAACAATAGGAAAAATAAGCACAATTTCAATTATGTATACAATATATGATTATTATACATATATACATATATATTTTAGTTATATAAAAAGTTGTTTCTTCCAGATAAATGTTGTTCTTTTTTTTACTTTCAACGTAACTTATCAAAGAATTTTGGCAAAAATGTTTCCATACAAATATTAAGCAGTCCAGTTGAGCTTAAGATTAATAATAGGAAATATTTTATGTGCAGCAAAATCAGCATGATTTCTGAAGAAATATGCAACACTGAAGATTGGAGTGATGGCGCTGAAAATTAGTTATTCCATCAAAAGAATAAATGACATTTTGATATATATTAAAATAGAAAACTGCTATTTAAAATTGTAATAATAATCTATATTTTTAATGACCACTTCAGTATTGTTTGACTGGCAAAAAATGACAATTTTGTAATAAATAACTTGAATATATTATATTTTAATAAAGTAACTTTTTATGTAATGTTTTGTATTGTATAAATTATATTTATGCAGTCAATTTATGACCTGCAAACTGTGGAGTACAGATTTGTTTGGTCTCTTTTAAAGAAACACATTTTAGTCTTGCTTCAAAAACTGAAGCTCAAAAAAACTAAAGCAATAAATCTATACAAAATATAGAAATTTGATCTAGATATTTTTTAATTGTTAGTTTTCAGTTTTTTGATTAGGCACAGTACCAAGTTCTCACCATAGATAAAAATGTTACAAATAGTTTTCTATTCATTTTCAATGTGTTCTTTTTACCACAAACCGAAGTGTCACATACTTTTCAGAACCATTTAATTTTTATATATCTTTATATTTATATATCATTTATTCAAAATATAATTTGAATATTTTTAATCTATAATTTTAATCTATAATACTTTAAATCTATACATTTAATTCATACTTTTAATTAATATTCAATAAAAAATGGAGATTCAAATAAAAATTCTTACTGAACAAAAATGCTTTATAAAAAGAAAATGGGGGGGAAAAATCTGTTATGGCAATACATTTATCATTTAACTTCATCTTTATTAAAATTGCTTTATTTACATTAGTAATTGTGTCATTTTGACCTTCTATAGACTTTTGGCTTGCATGAAAAAGAAAGATAGAATCAAAATCACATGTTAACGCTCTTTCACTATTAATAACTGCCTTTGGAGGAGACTTGAAATAACTCCCCACAGTATAAATGACTCAAGAAATTTTAAAAAGCCAAAGGTCAGAATATACAGTGCTCAAATACGACAACATTCACTTTTTAACATTGCATTGTTCATTTAATGTTACATCGTCTCCATTCTCCACCCTATGTATATATATTTTTTTATTATTATTTTTTTTTATATTTACATATTTACTCACATTCACACACTCACGGGCACAAACACACATGGCTGTGCTTTGATGTTTGTTAAGTGAGAGGGAGGCACCTAGTGGTGAAGTTCAAACCGCTGACCTTTTAGCTCAGCTGAGAGATGAAGGTGTTGAGAGCTTTGTGAAGTCATTTGCAGCACTGGTGGAGGTTTCTCCTTGCAGCTGATTAGAGATCAGTTTGTGCTCTCTGTCATAAAGCGCACCACCCAGACACTCTGCTTTGGATTTTGGGCTTGAAAAGATGGTCACTTTATTTCAGTCACATTGTAGGTTGAACATTCAGTGCTGGGATTTAATTGAGCATTATTTAGTGTGGTATCAAAATCTATACCTGAAAAGGGATGGTTCTGTAAAAAAAAGTAGCATTTGCTGTTGATTTACTTACCCTTAAAACCATCCAAAATATAGGTCACTGTAAACAGCATTAAATATGATATTTTTAGCTGAAACTGTGGTTATTGGTGATTCATGAAATGTACGTCAACTTTTGAGAATCAAAAAATACACTTTTACGAATATACATAAATTAATGTATACAATTACATTTACAAATAGGCTATACATATAAATAAACATACATAAAGATTTCATACTGCCTTATGGGAAACAGTTCTCTGCTATGACCACTTTTGATGCTGACATTTTTACTACTTTGAATTAAAATATTTAAGAAAAATATACAGTTTTAGATGAAATTAAGAGGCCCCTTAACTAATATAATGAGAGTATGCCTGTATTTGTCATTAATAGGTCTATGTTTTGAGTAAATTTCTATTGTTTTATTTTATAAGTAACATATTTATATTATTTTCCCCATCCCAATATCTGAAAACGTGGTATATTTTATACTGACTTATACTTTTTTGCAAATACATGCTCTAAATTAAGTCTTTTAAAAATTCTTAACTGAAATCTTGAAGACAATATCAATAGTTTGACAAATTTGAAATTTTTTTTTTTTCCAAAGCACTAATCATTCATTCATTCATTCATTTTCTTTTCGGCTTAGTCCCTTTATTAATCTGGGGTCGCCACAGCGAAATGAACCGCCAACTTATCCAGCATGTTTTTTACGCAGCGGATGCCCTTCCAGCTGCAACCCATCACTGGGAAACATCCATACACACTCATACACTACGGACAATTTAGCTTACCCAATTCACCTGTACTGCATGTCTTTGGACTTGTGGAGGAAACCGGAGCACCCGGAGGAAACCCATGCCAACACGGGGAGAACATGCAAACTCCACACAGAAACGCCAACTGACCCAGCCTGAGCTCGAACCAGTGACCTTCTTGCTGTGAGGCGATTGTGCTACCCACTGCACCACAGTGCTGCCAGCACTAATCAATAACCGATAATAACTTTGAAATTTGAATCTATGCAGGAAAAGTTCAAATGCAAAAACCTATAAATGCCATCTGAAATGATCTTTTAAAATGAGCATTTTTCTCCTGTGTGTAGGTTCAGTTATTTCACTTTTATGGCTATTAATAGGTCCTTTTCATTGCATTTAAAAAGTGAAATAACTGAACATAAACATAGGAGGCTTAGAAAAATGCTCTTTTTATTCAGATGGCACTTGGAGGCTTTAGCATCTGAACTCTTTGTATAGAAAATGTTAAATCACAAAAAAGTACTGGAAGCTCATTTCAACTTATACCATAATTTACAAGCTCAACCCAGACAAATGATCATTTTAATTGTCAGATTAATCACATGAATTAGCAAGTCCTCAAATCTTTAATGTGCTACTGAAGAAAAAACCAATCACTTTCATATACTTTGATGTCCTGAGCTTGAGTAAATTAACAGCAAATTGTCTTTTTAAAGTGAACTCTCCTTCTAATTAGTCAATAATAGAAGTCATGTTGAAAGCTGTATACATTATTTATACCTGACAAATTAGGGGTAAATCCTACAGGTGGCATCACCTATTAAACGAACAGATTAATAAATAATCAGTAGTCTAATTTCATGTGATTTTAGAAAGCGGTATAGGATTAATAATTAACAGAGCCCCCAGTAAGTGTTTTTGTTGGTAAACATTTTGAAAGTATCAGTACACTGGCTTTGCCGGCAGGTACAGGGACATTCCTGCTCTTACGTCCGAGATCCACAGTGAGACTAAACAAATCCCGACTCAGCTCAACTGTGATTCAGTGGCAGAACACAGGCTTTATTCTGCACCACTGTGGGACTTGGTGTTTCCATGGCAACTTATCCTCGGTGACATTTCTCTGGCTAAGGGAGTGCGTTCATGAGCAAAAGACCCTTATCATCATAAACTGCTGCATCACTTTACACAGCAAGTTTTTTTTCATTATCTCTGTCTGTAAACATGCACTGAGCTGTATTAAAAAATGGGTGACATTTTTCTGGTCTGGTTTTAAAAGCAGTAATAAAATAAATTGTTATATTTTTCAATTAAATTGTAATGATTGCGTACATAATGCAGTTCACTGGGGGTGCTCCTGTATTGCAAATCTAAATGTGCAATCTTCACTGAATAATATATTTTTTTGTAAAAGCATAAGTGAATTTAGAATCTATACAATTTTAAAGTTAGAAAATAGTACAGATATTATAATATTACAATATTATTGTAATATGTCTTATGAAGCAGAATGATGTGTTTTTATTAAACATATATAGAAAATTATTCAAATTCATTCATTCATTGGTTTTCCTTTGGCTTAGTCCCTGATTTATAAGGGGTTGGCAGAATAAACCGCCAACTACTCCGGCATATGTTTTACGCAGCGGATAATTATTAAAAATGATAAAACTTCAATCATAGTTTGAGTCTATGCTACATCAGTCTGCACTTTTTGTATCGAATTTTAACCTGATATTTAAGGTAAATTGTTGCCATGTCGGAAATACCAATATTGAGATTGCAGCTTGTAAAAAGCATTCACATCTGCATATATCCCAAATGTCCACCTGGTGGCTGTATTCACTATAGATAAAACAAAATTACACTTAATTATAATAAAAATAATATAGTCAAATGCAATCTCACAGCAATTCGTAACTTTATTTAGTGGACAATTCATATGAATTTGTATGAACTCGTTTGTACATACGATCTCCCAATGATGGTTGGGTTTAGGTGTGGGTTTGGGGGCACACCTCCTTTTATAAAATCTTACACTTTTGAATGAATTATATTGTTTGAATTTGTATGAGTTAGCCACTTTTCTGATAATAGGTAGAGTGGCCAATGTACTGTACCTGCTTATTGATGCTGGTTCATTAGCCCTGTATTTAATTTTTGATAGTATTGCCATAAAATCTAAAAAATGATGGGTTGTTGTAACCCAATGTTGGGTCAACTATGGACAAAATCCAACCGCTAGGTTAAAAAGTGTATTTTAAATTACTTTTAAAAAAATAACCCAATATTGGTTTGTCCATGGGCTGCGCAGTGGGTAGCACTGTCGCCTCACAGCAAGAAGGTCGCTGGTTCAAGCCTCGGCTGGGTCAGTTGGCATTTATGTGTGGAGTTTGCATGTTCTCCCCGTGTTCGCGTTGGTTTCCTCTGGGTGCTCCGGTTTCCCCCACAAGTCCAAAGACATACGCTATAGGGGAATTGGGTAAGCTAAATTGTCCGTAGTGTATGTGTGTGAATGAGAGTGTATGGGTGTTTCCCAGTGATGGGTTGCAGCTGGAAGGACATCTGCTGCATAAAACATATGCTGGATAAGTTGGCGGTTCATTCCGCTGTGGTTCAACACCCCAGATTAATAAAGGGACTAAGCCGAAAAGAAAATGAATGAATGAATGGTTTGTCCATATTTGACCCATGTGTTGTGTTAAAACGACCCTGCATTTTTGTAAAGACTTTAGGCATGCTACAGGAGACCTTTATTCATGGCCTGGAGCCACGTGAAGCCATCTGCAAAAAGTCAGTTAATGTTAAAATTCTGACTTCTTTCTTGGCATCAAAGTTTAGATTTTTTTTTTTCCTCTGAATTCCAAATTTATTTCAATTGTTGGTTTATAGGTTTTATTTGAACTGTGATTTATCTATCTATCTATCTATCTATCTATCTATCTATCTATCTATCTAT
>CAIGQW010054459.1:358714-381714 GCA_903798125.1 Danio choprae
TATCTATCTATCTATCTATCTATCTATCTATCTATCTATCTATCTATCTATCCATATAATAAAATGTTATATATATAGCGTAAAAACATTTTCTCTATTAAAAAAAGTATGTAAAGTATCTCACAATTTTGATTTCGTCAATTGCAAGTAAAGTCACTTTACATGAAAACATTTTTCATATTTAAAAAAAAAAAGGTATTAATATATTAATAACATTTTTTATGTTTTTTCAACGGGCTTTCCTCTGAGATGGCTCATTTGATGTTAAATTTCACTAGTTCACAAACAAAATCATTCACCATTGTTGCTGCTCCGATTCTCGTTTAGACTCCAAACTGACTCGTTTAGTGAAGTGGGCGCGTTCACTCAGTAGGTCCAACCAATAATATTGCTCCCTAACAAGCCGCAGTCAACCCCTGTTGGTTTGCGCCTCAGTCTTTGAAGGCAGAAAAGCGGTCACGCGCTTCAAAGGGGAGAGACTTCATCGAACCAAACATGTGAGTGCGCGCATGGAAGTGAACGAGAACGACTCGTTCACCTAAAAGATTTGTTCAAAAACACCGATTCGTTAACAGCGCAAGAGTGATCCACTTCGAGACATTTATCTACATGTTTCGCATAAAGTCTTGGATCTCGCTTTTTTGTGTGAGGAAAAACTTAAACTGGCATTCATTCTGCAAACCATCAACGGTGGAAACTTTTTAGTCAAGGAAACGTTGTTCTTCTCGGGGTTTCTAGCGTTGGGTCCACTGCGCTCTCTGTAGTTTCAGAGGATAATCTTGATGTTGTCAGAACTGCCGTTTTAATGTTTTAAAGTGTCAGTTTTCAGACACTGGCAGCATCACCGCGTGCGAACCTGCCAACGCCTTTTCTCTCGTTGGCTTCGTTATTCTTCAAGCGAGAGAAATACAACGTTCAGTTTTAAAGGTTCTCATTACTCGATTTATAAACATTTGGAAAAATGGGTTGCACGTTAAGTACTGAAGATAAAGCGGCGATGGAGAGGAGTAAGATGATTGACCGGAACCTGCGAGAGGACGGAGAGAAAGCATCCAGAGAGGTCAAACTACTGCTGCTCGGTATGAGGCATAGACTTTCTTCATATAATGCTCCATAATGCATGCAATGTTGTGAACGGAGAGTTTAATTTCAGTCATATGCACCTTGGATGCGAATTTAACTCACTTGTCTTCATTAATGCAGAAAGTGAAGTGAAATTGTAAGGCAGCAATTAAACTTCCTGCTGTAATGGGTTGAAACGTCTCACTGAGCGAAAACAAAGATCTCCAACTTGTTGAATATTACCTCAGACCTGTCAGACTAATGGCAGCGGATTGGGAATGTGTTGTGTTTGCACTAGTCTTGGCTCAGTGTGCTGTTAAAACATGTTTCCCCACGCTAATCCTCCCCCAGTGTCCCATAACATCCAGTCAGCATCACATTTTATTACCATATTTAACCTACAGCATTTGGTTGCTCTGTGTGACATGAAGAGCAAACCCACACACTCGCAGTCACACACACCCGGGATTCACAGCAGCGTAAATGAGGAAAATAGAGGAGAGTAATGGTGTGATTGTGGCAGGATTCCAGCTATCAAAGCGTGATGGAATGCAGAAGATAATGGCTGGTTCTGGCCATTACTGCTGTTCTGTCTGTCTGTTTGTTTTTAAATTCTTTATTGATACTGATTTCAGAGGCAGAAGCAGGTAGTGACTGCTGGGCTGATTAGCTAGTGTAGTGCAAACAACAGACAAAACAATAGAAATCTCACAGGTATTTTGTTCCATTTAAAGGCACAATATGTACGTTTATTTTCATTAAAATATACAAAAAGAATGTTAAAATCCAGAGAAATACGTAATTTTAGCTAGTGAATCACGTATGATGTATGATGGTCAAGTCTAGATAGGATACAAAGCCGGCCGGAAGTGCGATATGCACACCAATATACTAGCAGTTTTTTTTGACACTGTATTTTAATAATTAATATTTTTACAGTACTGTGACGGTTGGGTTTAGGGTTAGGGTAGGGGTAGACGTTAAAAAATACAATTTATTGGGTAATTTAATAGATAGCAGAAATAATACTCTGTAGAACTACTGTTTTTACGTTATTGTGACGGTTGGGTTTAGGGTTGTGGTGGGGGTAGACGTTAATACAATACAATTAATGGGAAATTGAAAAAATTCTATAAATAATTTTTGTTAACTTCCGGCCGCAACCATATCTGATCTAGCTACAACCGGGCAATATGGCAAAAAATAATTATCTTGATTGTTTTTTTCTTCTAAGGTTTGACAGATTCGCAATTTCAGGTTGTGTGTGTGATTAATACATTTTTAAAAAGTTTAATAACATGACACATTCTCTTTATTAGTAACTTGACAACCATCTGGTTAATGGATGTTGTATTCTCGAGGCATGCCAAACAAACAGGGCTCCAAATGATCTTTTTTAATTGGTAGCACCGGTGCTCCTAGCTTTTCTCAAACTTTGGACCACCCACCAAAAATGACTGAGCAGCACAACCACAAATTATTGGATTTAGTGTATTTGTAAACAACATTAATCTGGACGAACAATAACCAGCAACAACATTTGAACTAATTCTGCAATGACTTGTTGTTATTAGCACAATAATTCCAAAATGAATGTCCAGTAGTAATGATAATAATAATAATAATAAATTACATTTCTCTCCATCTTTCTGATCTGAGTGGGCTGGCACATATTAATAAAACATATTTTCTGCTACAAACCTGTATTCTTTTCATTTCCTTTTCTTCAGTCCTTTGCATTCCCCGTGATCATAGCTCCCTGTCATCTGACAGCGGAAAGCAGTGACTGAGTAATTGACAACTAATATGATCTAATCTAAAAGGAAGCGTTACTACTGTTCTTTAGCACAAGGTCATCCTGACATGAAGAGCCATCTAGCTGCTGTTTTTATTGTGTTCCTTTACTCTCTTGTAAGGTTAATGAGGCGTGTCATCATCATATGGTCAGACATTAGCTTCTTAATTATTATGCCATTAAGGCAGTGACAATAAATTTGATTTGGCTTTTTATTTTTTGTTTTTTTCAAATTGCGATTCCTTAATTTAAAAATTGCTCCAAAGAAGCACCAAAGACCCTTTAATATGCTGTACATTTTATTAGCGTGCACAGAGCAGCATTATAACAGAAACGGTATTTAGTGTGATAAAACTTTTTCTTTTCCACATGATCATGATTGAAAGAACCAGAAATGGTCAACTGTGGCATAATAAAAGTTCTGCTTCTTTTGTGCCACATCAATCAGCCTAACTCTGCCTCATACTACCATGATAATAAGTTTTGAGTACATTAGCTCATTCATGAGCATAATTTCTGCAGGAGTCTTGTAGAATGTTAAGATGACTGCTCCCATGATTCCGTATCATCAATATATGTCTTTCTTGTTTTGAATACTCGCCCGCCGTCTAGTGGTGACTGATATACAGTGACTTTGCTGCATTTAAAATCTATGCTGTTATTACATTGAGAGGCCATTTGAACCCCCCAAACAATTATGTAACGTAACATTCATAATTTTATGTTAAACGAAGACAATGAAGTATCTGCTAAGCAGCACCATATTAAAGAAACTGATGAGAAAAGAGTGAAAGAACTAACAAAGTTGCATTTACCCTTTTCAGGTCAATAAAAAAACCTTGTCAAATGAACCACACCAAAAACTGACTCTGAATACATTAAAATGTATATATTTTTAACATTAATAACACTAAATAAATAATTTTACTAAAAAGTATTTTGGGCCTCACGGTGGCGCAGTGGATAGCACGTTCGCCTCACAGCAAGAAGGACGCTGGTTCGAGCCTCGGCTGGGTCAGTTGGCGTTTCTGTGTGGAGTTTGCATGTTCTCCCCGTGTTGGCGTGGGTTTCCTATATATATTCATTCCTTTTCTTTTCGGCTTAGTCCCTTTATTAATCTGAGGTCGCCACAGCGAAATGAACCGCCAACTTATCCAGCATATGTTTTACGCAGCGGATGCCCTTCTAGCTGCAACCCAATACTGGGAAACATCCACACACACTCATTACAATACAATATAAAATGTTTGTATTATTTGGCTCATTTTAGGGTGTACTGTAAAAGATCTGATATAAATCGATAGTCTCATAAATTTGCGAGTGCGTTTTGACAGAGGTGTTTTTTCAGAGTGAACTGCTGTGGTTTGAGAGGAGTCAATATGGAAAAACATCTGTGATTTCTATGTGTGGGATTGTATTCATTTGCACTGTGTCTGTGATGTTCTTACATAGAGATTCTCTGTCAATACAGACTAAACCATTCCAGTAGATGACACAATCAAAACTTTATCTATTGTTGATGTAAAGTTTTCATTTGAACGCCTCAAGCAGATTAGGCCGTGGCAGCTGATATCCAAGACAGCTTTCCCGAATATTGGATCAACATTTAGTTTAAAAAAATCAAATTTTTTTGTCTCTCTTGAGTTATGAAACCCTCTTGGCATTTAAATTGTGCATTGGGGCATGTTAGGGGCTTTGGCTTTTTACTCTGCCTGCAGAAACCCACAGTATGCTGGAAGTGGGGCGAGCATTTCAATGAGCCCAAATATTACATGCTCCGTTAAACACAGAATGTAGTTCATAAATAAAAAGCGCTCCTAAAGCAGTGTCCAAAGACGGCGAGTTCTGAGATTACAGCTGGATGAAGACCAACTTTTCTGTGGCCTATAGTGATCATCCTGAATTACCAAGTCGTTTTCATATGGTCCCTTTGTTTTAATTTTGTTCTGGCGAGTTTAGACAGCATGGCTATGTCCCTGTTGGCGAGAGGATTGCAACTGTCTAGCAAGGTTGACTATGGCTGAATTGTAATTAGCATTTCACAATGAGTTCTGGGCTTAATCACATTGTGGGAACTCACTTGTGGCTTTCTCTTTGTGTTCTCTGCGGCTCTCCTGACATCAGCAGATTCAGAGGCATTAAGCGATGAGGACTACACTATTACTTCTGGCTGAACTGCAGTCCAAATGGTCTGTTTAAAGGGATACTCCACCTAGAAATAAAAAAATCTTTCATCATTAGATCTTCTTAATGTCTTGACTTTTTTTCTTCTACTGTTTTTCAATAGAAATTAAGTTACAAGAAAATTAGGGCACTGGAAGAAAATTATTTCCTAATTCCTTTTTTTCCACATTTAGTTTTTTTATTCATTCATTCATTCATTCATTTTCTTTTCGGCTTAGTCCCTTTATTAATCTGGGGTCGCCACAGCGCAATGAACCGCCAACATATCCAGCATATGTTTTACGCAGCGGATGCCCTTCCAGCTGCAACCCATCACTAGGAAACATTCATACACACTCATTCACACACATACACTACGGACAATTTTAGCTTTCAAGTCTTTGGACTTGTGGGGAAAACCGGAGCACCCGGAGGAAACCCACGCCAACACAGGAAGAACATGCAAACTCCACACAGAAATGCCAACTGATCCAGCCGAGGCTTGAACCAGCGACCTTCTTGCTGTGAGGCGATTGTGCTACCCACTGCGCCACTGTGAGGCCCCATTTTGTTTTTTAAATTTAACTTAAATAATTAACTTATTTATTTAATAACAATTTATTTAAAGTTTAACAAAAATGTTATATGCTATAATTTTTGGAATCTTAACAACAACATTCCAAGACAGGTTGTTTTTTTACATTCCGTCTACAATAGCTTTTTTTTTGTTTTCCATGGACCTCTTGTTATAAAAACTGACATTTTTAAGCCCAAAAAATAAATTACATTTTTTTATAATTATTTTTTCGGGTTTTCCACCTTTAATGGATAGGACAGTAGAGAGAATTGACAGGAAAGTGTGGGGAGCAGAGAGAGGGGAAAGATCGGCATAGGACCTCGAGGCGGGAATCAAACTCGGGTCGCCGTGAGCACCGGAGTGCATGTGTCGATGCACTTTCCACTACGCCATTGGCACCGACATAAATTACATTTTTGAGCCAAGTTAAAAACTAACCTATGGTGTAACTCTCAAAAATAGTTCATTAAGTAACAACTCTTATAAGTTAAAAGAATATTTAAAATCATTAAAAGTAGCTCAGGCCTAACATCACAAGTGGCTATTTTAGTAAATTTGTTTCATAAATATATTTCTATATTAACATAGGAACTTTGTACATTTTGTTACTGAAAACATCTCATTATCCATTGATTTCCAAATTTAAAATGAGCAAGTGTCACTCCGGAAGATATTGCTTTATCAGTGACAAAATAGGAACATGTAGAAATCCTACTGCGAAAACGCAGGAACTCCTGCAAGAATCCTACAGGGAACGTGCCACTTGAGCACATACCAAAAAAGAGGACTAGATTCAACATAGTTTAAGTCCAACTCCATAATTTGTCCAATAAGAATTTAATGGGGAATACTAAAAAGAAACGCTATGTATTATAATTGATCAATTGTATAATCAAAAACATGGATATGACATCTGGGATATGACAATTTAAAAAGATTAATTGGGATCACACCTAAAACCTTCGTGCCCAAACGTGTCCACATGGTTACATTATGGGCTGCAATAGGATATATGCTTCAGGAATAAAGGAAAAGAATTAGATAGTTTTTTTTCCATACAATTAAAGCCAACAGATGCTAAAATTGTCTTATCTGATGTACACCTAACACATGAGTCTCTAAAAATCTCGGAAAATGTAGTTGAGAGTTTCATGACCCTTAAAGTCAATGCAATCACCACACAAAAACTTCCACACATTCCCTAATAACCGCAGTTCTGAGTTTACAGCCAATGAAGTGAGAGCCACTCATGATCTGGATGTCATCCAAGCATCAGGTCTCGCACAGGGACATTCAACAAAGCCACAGAACCTCCACATACACATCTGTGAATGCTTTCAATGGGTGTGTGAATGACTTAACTCCTGCTGTAATTACACAGTTAGATACAGTGGCATGTGCAGTGCAGTTAAGATCACAGCTATTATCAACTCCAGCTGAGCAGAGACATGCTTTATGATTTATATCTTTTTCCTTTAGCTCTTTATTTGTCTTTTTCAACAGTGAACAGACCCCAGAAGCCAAACCCCCTGCTGAGCAATATCCTCCAGTAGGATAATCATAGTGTTATCAAACAGAAACTAATTTTAACATCATGGAGCCTTTTCTTCTGTCTACAAGCAAAAGGTTTTGTGGAGAGTTCACCACAAAAATGAAAAGTCTGTCGTTATTTACTCACCCTAATTCTTTCTGTGGAAAATAAAAAGAATTGTTTAAATCTTCAGATTAGTCTACAGGAACTTCTGACATATTTTTAGATATGAAACCACAATCATTCTGAGAAAACATAAAGTGAGTTCAATTATTCTATATTGTTTTTAATAGAATCTCTAAATCATTGAATCTTCAGAAAGCAAAATTAACTAATAAAATAAATATTTCCACAAACGCCTTTTGTTTCTTCCAGGGAGTCCTTGGTCCCCAGTTTCACAAGCTCTGCTTTAGACATGTCACGCTGGGTTTGACAGTATTGATGTCAAGTGTAATGACAACTATATAGGCATTACATACACAGACATGCATTATGTACTGCAGTCACACATGCTATTTATTTTTTGCGTCTAAGAAAAAAAGAATGTAGACCAAGTTTAAATTTAAAACATACAGCTTTCTTTTTTATTCAACTCTGAAAACTGAAAACATTTGAATTATTTATCAGCAATTCAAATAATTCAAACTGCTTTAAAAGTACATTAAAATGGTATATAACATTCATTCAATCATTCATTCATTGATTTTCTTTTCGGCTTAGTCCCTTTATTAATCTGGGGTCGCCACCGCGAAATCCAGCTTATGTTTTACGCAGCGGATGCCCTTTCAGCCGCAACCCATCACTGGGAAACATCCATACACACTCATTCACACGCATACACTACGGACAATTTAGCTTACCCAATTCACCTACGCATGTCTTTGGGCTTGTGGGGGAAACCGGAGCATCCGGAGGAAACCCACGGGAACACGGGGAGAACATGCAAACTTCACACAGAAATGCCAACTGACCCAGCCGAGGCTCGAACCAGCGACCTTCTTGCTGTGAGGCGATTGTGATACCCACTGCGCCACCGCGTCGCCGGTATATAACATTATTAATAATAAAGCACCCTCTTATTTAAATGCACTTTTATCAAGGGTAATCGAGCAACATTGTTATAAAACTAGGCAAAGTCTTTTCGAATTTACATTATGTCGTTTAAAACTGGTCATTGGTCTTTTAAATATTCTGGGGCTTTAATGTTTTTTTTTGTGATTGTATTTGTATTTACTTTTATAATGTAGTGTCACAGTGTACCTGTTATCGGGAGTAGTATAATCAAGTGTTTCTCAACCACGTTCCTGGAGGCCCACCAGCTCTGCGCATTTTTTATGTCTCCTTAATCAAACACACCTGATTCAGATCATCAGCTCATTAGCAGAGACTGAAAGACTTGTAATGGGTGTGACAGACAAAGGAGACATACAAAACATGCAGTGTTGGCGGTCCTCCAGGAACGTGGTTGAGAAACACTGGTACTTCACATCAAGGACCTCAATAAAAATAAGTTTTGTTTTTTAAACTTTATTGTGTAAATCCTTGACGAATTAAGCGTATTCACTTATTTTTTTGTCAAATAAAATGAATGAATGAATGAATGCTCCTGATATTAAGTTGTGAACTTAGCGTAATCACAAGAAATTAACATAAAACATAAACAGCATCTATAAGAAATATTATACACATCTAAAGCTACAACTTACAAAATCCATTACATTTCTTTAAATTCAGCAAAGTCAAATCAGGTCATTTTTTATTGTACTTTTTTTTGAGAGACGTGGTCACTATAAACAAATGAAATGCAGGTGAAGACTACAAAATATTCTATTATTGTGTTCAACGTAGCAATAACGACAGCACAATACAGCAGACATAAACAGGGTCCTACGATTTCCACAATGCAAAAAAACTGAAATGGATGGAAATGCAGAATCCAGTACAAATCCACTAACTAAATGTTGAGTGAATAAATGAAAATCAATTGATGCTGTACACATAATCAAACTAGGATGTGGACTTGCGTATATGAATATTAAACTGCAAAAATACCTACATTTTTAAAGAATGAGGAAAGATAATTGTTCTTCCTTATTTAACATTTAACGGGAAATCTAACTAATTTTTGAAAAAATAATATTTTGTTGGCTGCTGCATTACATCTTACTTTTGAAAGTATACTCAAACTATTTTAGTCTGTATAATGTAAATGTACTATATTGCTTTAAAAGTGTACTATATTGCTTGCACAAAGTGAACATGATGGTAAAGTTGAAATTATTTTAGTTTTTCTTTTGCACCAAAAATTTTGCTTCTGACAACATCAACAGTGGTCAGAAGGGTTTCTGTCATGTTTACTTTCTGTACTTTTAAAATCATCGTTTCGGACATCCCGTGCACTTGCATTATATGCAGAGAGTCATAGATTTGGGATGAAATCAAGAGGGTGTAAAAGATACAGTGTCTCTTTAAGGGCTGTATTTTTAGTTCTCCAATGTGCTGCATTGTAATATATATATATATATTTTTTTTTCAAATACATTTCTCTTGTACTTTTAACTGAGTAAAATATTTTCTCAACATCCGTCAGCCCATGATATCTCCATTGACCTTTTTCTTGTGCCAAGACCTCATCAGATGTGGCAGGACATTTTGGCTGTCTATCTCTCATTTGCAACATGCCTTGCGGTTCAAGACATGTTCCACATAATTCTCCAGCCCAAGACCCACAGTTATTCCCTCTCCCTGCCATACATTTGGGCTAATACGGCAGCAATCCACACCTTAAACGTTAGCAGAACATATCGTTTAAAACTAAAGACATCCTACAGTAGACTTGCTGCATATAACCACTGACAAAAAAATAAATAAAATATACATATATCAAATATAGAGGCTTATTTATTAGTTTATGTGTGTAAACAAAAATAATCCCAATTAAACGCTTGACCAAATTGACTCTGTTTTAACAAAAATGGCAGAATGGATGCATTATATTATTTTGATTAATGCAAATGTATATTGTGTGTAGCAAACGATGCTAAGAAAATATAGACATAATTCAATAAATATAATTTTTTTATAATTAAATAAATTAGTTTAGTTTATTTATATAGCACATTTTACAATGTAGATTGTGTCAAAGCAGCTTAACATGTTCTAGTAAAGTCCAGATTTCAGAGTTGAAGTTCAGTTTAGTTCAGTTCAGTTCAGTGTGGTTTAAGTTTCACTGCTGAAAGTTCAAACACTGAAGAGCAAATCCACTGAAGCGCAGCTCCACAAGTCTTGATCCGAGCAAGCCAGTGGCAACAGTGGCGAGGAAAAAAAACTTCACCAATTGACGAAGTGAAGGAAAAAAAACCTCGAGAGAAACCAGGCTCTGTTGGGCACGATCATTATTCTTCTGGCCAAACTTCCTGTGTGGAGCTGCAGTCTAGGCGCCGAAGGGTGGAGAAGCTGGACGTCCATCGTGGAAAAGCTGCAGGTGTGGGTAGGGCACCGGCGGGAGGTCAGGCTGGCCCACAAGATCAAAGCGTGGACTTGTTTGTCACTGTGGCCTTTCAGGAATCAGTCTCATGCACTCCATTCCTCCATGACCACCACAGCATCAGCTCGGGATACGGCCTGGTCCAGGATACCTTGGGATCATCTCTTCACAGGTCTTGGATCGCATCAATGGCGCTGCATAGTCTGTAGGGGCCTCGGGATGAGTATCCCCAGGTGGAAATAGAAAATAAAGAAAATAATTAGCGTAGCTGCTGTTCATAGTGTATTGAAACGAGATGCAAAAATGGATTGTTATAGATGAAAATAGCAGTTATATAAACAAACATGTAAAGCATAGGAAAGTTTCTAACACAATGTCTGGTGCATTAAGACAGAGGAGTGTGTTCTACAGGTGGTTGTCAAGCCAGCTCACCTGTGTGGAGCACACTCATGCATCATACCGTTATGTGATGCATTGAGTGTATGCTTTACTAAAAAGATAGGTCTTTAATCTAGTGTTAAATTGAGAGAGTGTGTCTGAGCCTCGGATGTTATCATGAAGGCTATTTCAGAGTTTAGGAGCCATAAATGAGAAGGCTCGACCTCTTTTACTCGACTTTAGTCCTTTACTTGACTTTAATCATCATATTTACTTTTCACAATAAATTATTTATATGAAATTGATATGATTTATATGAAATTTTAAATTGAAATAAATATTTTTATTACACTATTTTAAGATCCTTGTTGTTACAGTGTACCTATTTGTTTAACTAGTGAGTAATAATAATTAACTACATTTAATGACTAAACGGTTACAGTAAGGTTAAGTCTAGGGTTAGTTCCATATAATTATTCATATTTAATTGTAATTACTATAGTAAATACATGGAATAAGTGTAACAAGAACACCTTAAAATAAATCGTTACCATATTTTCTAAATCTTAATTTCATATTGTTGTAGATTACATTTCTTTATATAAAACATAACATCATATGTGTAAAATTTAGAGACTTATTTATTTGGGAATTTCTATTTGCATATTTACTACATGCAACCACAGAAAAATGATAAGCAGTTGTGTACAGATAAGCATAACACAATAAACAAATTGTTCTTATATTGTAATGATCAGATCACTTAATGGGTTTCACTTCATCAGATCACTGCAGAACTACCAATTCAGTTACAGAACTACCAATTCAGTTGCCTATAGGAGAAATGACTAGAAATAATAAACGTCAGAAAATGGTCAAACTACTTGCTCTACATACAGGTGTGTTCATGAATATAAAAAGTATAATAATATAATGACATAAAAAGTAGAATAATATAATGAGAAAAATATCAGTTTGCAACATCAAGCAGCATAACGAGCTGTTGTTGACGTGTTGAAGTCTTGAGCCAAAAAGATTCCAATGACTGCCTGCTCATGTGAAAAATGGGGTTACTGCAAATAAACTTGAATTAACTTGAGATCCTGAAGATTGAACACTGAATTATTCACCAGAACGGCTTGTCTATTTTCATTCATTCATTTTCTTTTCGGCTTAGTCCCTTTATTAATCTAGGGTCGCCACAGCGGAATGAACTGCCGACTTATCCAGCATATGTTTTACGCAGCGGATGCCGTTCCAGCTGCAACCCATCACTGGGAAACATCCATACACACTCATTCACACACATACACTACGGACAATTTAGCTTACCTAATTCACCTATACCGCATGTCTTTGGACTTGTGGGGGAAACAGGAGCACCCGGAGGAAACCCACGCGAACACGGGGAGAACATGCAAACTCCACACAGAAATGCCAACTGACCCAGCCGGGGCTCAAACCAGCGACCTTCTTGCTGTGAGGCGATTGTGCTACCCACTGCGCCACCATGTTGCCCCTTGTCTATTTTGACTAACCCAAAAGTATTTTTTAGGCAGCAGACTCTAATAAGTGTTAAAAAAAGGTTCTATAAAGCCTGTTAATTAGTTAATTAGTTAATTAGTCCTATTCATTCCCGTTCTTCATTTTGCTCTTCAACTGACAATCACATTACCGGATTGCATTACTAGCACACCACGCGTCCTTTGGCCCGTTTGCTTATATTTGTCCAAACATCTTTTTTTCTGGTGTGTTAGTTAACAAGCCGTCCAAGTGAGTCATTTGACTGGGTTTATAAAAAGCTCACCTATGGTGGCTTCTGCTGTCCTCACAAACACTTGGGCTGGGGGAACGAACATCAGAAAAAGCTTTCATCTTTAGGGCATTTAATCTCACCGTATGGCAAGCGCAACCCGAAATAGAGAGCTCGTTCTGCGGCTCATGCTGGGCTTGTGATGTGGGAGGCAGAGGTTGAAAGCTTCTATTCATCTAATGCAGACCTTCTCCTGAGCGTGTGATGTTCAGGGTCAGGACAATAAGCTGCATTTATCCATATCAACCTCATCAACAACACTTTCTGTTGCTTGTTCTCTTTTAGGTGCTGGGGAATCGGGGAAGAGTACGATAGTTAAGCAGATGAAGTGAGTCTTTTGTTTTTTCGGTTTTATGTCATATGATGATATATGCAAGAATGAGGCTGGCAGTCGATGTTCCCTCTAGTTTCTGTGTGCAGAACTTTCCAGAGTGTTGAAAACATTGGAACAGAGTAGACCTTTTATTCTCCTTAATTTATAATTGTTATGGAGTTGTGTAAATTGGTGATTCTTTTTTCATTTTAAAATTATTAATTGTATGTTATTTTGCTTTGGATTACTGTATATATTATATATAAATATATATTTATAAATAAACACAAAAATATGTATGTATATGTAAATCATATATAGAGACCAAAGGACGTTATAGGGAAACGATATGTATGAATATAGTCTTTCATTTAATGTATGTGTATGTACATTCCATTGTTATTAAAACATAAACATAATTAATTATAGTTAATGTTTATATTATGATAGTAGATATTGTAAATAAGTAATGAATTCTTTTTACAAAAAATAATAATTAGGTTTATTTAGAATCTTGATGTATTAGTATTATTGTTGTATATTATGTTATTGCTGTCAGTTAAATTTAAAATGCATACATTTGCATGTATAAAATACAGACTTATATAACACAACTACAAATACACACACACACATTACACAAATGAAATAAATGAGGAAATTGAAATGAATCAATGTATAAAACCATTTTATATAATAAATAATTGGTTAACTCTGCAATAAGGTTTATTTGTTGACGTTAGTTTAAGAACAGTTAGATTTTAACTAATGTCATTAATATTAATAAATTATAAAGATATACTGTTCACTAGTGTCAAAAAATCGATAAATATCGATACTGACATAATTTAAATTACACAATCTTGTTTTTGCTTAGTATCGATACTAGCTTTGCTCTCTTGATAATAATAATAATAATAATAATAATAATAATAATAATAATAATAATAATAATAATAATAATAATAATAATATTAATAATAATATTAAGATTTGAACACTTTTGCTTTAATTAGAAAATAAGATGAGATTGCTCTAATTTATTTTTTATTTTACTTTTTACTTCATTTGCATACTTTTAATGTTGCAGAATTGTTTTCCCACAGTATTGAAACTGGTATGGAATATCAATATTTTTCAAGGTATCGTATCGAAGTTGAGAATTTCCAGTATCGTGACAACACTACTGTTTACTGTTAGTTCCTGTTAACTAACACAGTATCTAATGTTAACACATAAAACCTCATTGTAAAGTGTTATCTATATATTTTAATAAAATGTATATATATATACATTATTGATAAAAATCTGTCATTTTAATTTCTTTTGTATACTGATTTTGTTTTGGTCCATGGAAACCAACAGCAGAGTTGTGAGGCTCTTCATGCGCACAGCTTCAAGGGAACATTGCTGGCAGTTTTTATTGGATTTGGATGATTTAATTGTTTTGCTTGATGTGCAGTAGATGTGGTTATCTCATCTGATTTGTTTGACTTCAGGATCATTCATGAAGATGGTTACTCAGATGATGAGTGCAAGCAGTATAAAGTGGTGGTTTACAGCAACACTATCCAGTCCATCATTGCCATCATCAGGGCCATGGGGCGCTTAAAAATCGACTTTGGGGATCCGGCAAGAGCGGTGAGATTTAAACTTGCACAAAGAATTGCCCAATCATTTATTATGTAGTACCTGAATTTGAGTACAGTGATGAGATTTGTAAAAAATCATCCTCTGAGATTAGTTCTTGAAAAAATGCTTCTTTTTTTCAGCCTTCCTGAGACAAAAGCTTTTCCAATCATTTATAATATCATGGCACTCTTTTAATATCATAATTGGTCACCGTTTCTACATACACGCAGAGTCTAGTGATGATTTCCCATAGTTTTTCACCACATAAACAACATTTTTACCAAGCAATTTATATGTAAATGCCATAGGTGGCCCTGAATTGCTCAATTACTGAAAGAAGTTTGATTTTAGGATATTAGGTTATCTTATAATATACCTGAACTTGTCAATCTTGAATGCAAGTACAAAATGTTATAAAGTCAATAAATAAATTACTTTAACAATTTTCACACAAAAACACAGCAAGGGGTTGAGAAAGTACTTTAAAATTTCAACTTCAACTAAATTGTCAAATGAACTTCATCCCAGATAACAAAGTGCATGCTTTAAAAAGTAATTTGTAAACATTTTGTTCGATTACTCAAGCTCAGTAACTTGATGAAAAAACATTCAAATTTTAGCAATGTAACAAAGTGTAATACAGAACGCAACATGAGTGAAATAATGTAATACTTTGTATGTTACACAAAGGGCACTTTAAAACGTCTTTCCTCTGTATGTTATTTTTTAAAAACATCAGTTTTTGTACTGTATTTCCAAGAAGGAAAGGCAAAATTGCATTGTTGAGAGAAAATGCAGAGAAAAAGTGGCACTGTTGTATTAGGTAACATTTCATAATTTTATTAAGAAATAAAAGCCCAAAAAACATTATAGTGGTATTTTAGTTTCTCTCACTTTCCAAAACATTTTAATACTTCAGTATTCAGATATAAACATAAACAGAAATTATAGTTGCATTCACTATATCATATAAAATGTATTATGAATTTCAAACTTTAAAGGAATTAAAGCGAAACTGAAGCTAGTGGAGTGTGGGAAATATGCTCTACAAATATTCACATGCCTCTCTCTCGGCACCAATCCAATTGTGTGGAGCTTTGCGAATGTTTTGTTTTCTTGTCATTAACTTGGTTCAGATGATAAAATACCAATCACAAACTCAAGAATTATTGATTTGAATCATTTGAAAGAATCATAAGTAACAAACTCCACCTTCAGAACTGAAAGTGACGGACAGCTAACAATCATGGTTTTCAGACTGTTGTGATGTTGTTGTGTTGAACACCAGGATGATGCCCGTCAGCTGTTTGTGCTCGCTGGCACTGCTGAGGAAGGGGTCATGTCGCCTGAGCTCTCCGGGGTCATTCGCCGGCTGTGGAAGGATGAAGGAGTACAGATGTGTTTCGTCAGATCACGAGAGTATCAACTCAACGATTCTGCAGCCTAGTAAGTGCACGTCCTTTAGAGGAACCGAAGTTTTTCATGAGCTTTTCTGCTCAGTGACCACAGGTGCAGTTCAGCACGTTAACATGTTTGACGATAACCAAAAAGTGTCCAAACAATATATAAATATATCATCTGTGTTAATAAGGTTGCTGTTACCCCTGTACATTTTAGAGTTTGTGAAACTTCTCAATACCACAGCAGAGTTGATAACTAAAAACGGAAAAAGTGAAAAGTGGGTACATTACATAGGTTTCCATTAATTTTATACTGTCCAAAGCGTATATTGTATTGGCCTAACCCCACCCTACCCCTAAACTCAACCATCACAGGAGATTGTGTACAGCTTTACTCTCTGAAATAAACTCATTCTGTGTCATTTATAAGCTTTTTGAGAAATGAGGACGTCAGCAATGTCCTCATATTTCACCTCCTTTTTGTAATACCTATGTCATTATACAGATTCGTGTCCTGATATGTCACAAAAACACGTACACACACACACGTATATATGTGTGTACACACTAAACTAATACACACTATACAAATACATACAAAACAAACTGCTTTAAGCATAGTCTCCTAAGAATGAAACTTTTATTTGTTTCTTATTTGAGCTGCAAAAAAATCTTTAATTAAGAGCAGTGAGTGATTTTGTCCTTGTGTTTTGTTGTTTGATTAATAATGATAAGCACAGTCAGCAGCAGAAATATATTGTGCTGTCACTTTAAGAGCCACATGTATCTGATTTACAGTTACACGTGCATTTTATTCTCAACTTCTAATGTTCATTTAGTACATAAAAAACAAGGGTTTATGTGAATAATCACTACTTTTTTTTTACACACTTTTGCATGTATTTGACTATTTAGGCTCAGCTTGAGCTAAAAGGTCTAAGAACAGCAAAAGTGCTCTTTTGCCCTTTTACAAACATTAATAAATCTCATACACATCATTAAATCAAGTGTCCCATGTTCAAATGTTCTGTTACATTATTTTAACTGATTTCCACGTGAAATTGGTCTTTGTGGAGGAATGAATGCAGATTGCTGGAAAAGGGGGCAGCATGTGATGCAATAGTTGTTTTAGTTGTGCGTAATATATACAGTATATATTACATATTATACAACTATACAATAGGAGTGACATTCATAAACATTTACTTGTCCAAATAAAGTTTGACTTATAACATTTGATGGTGATATATCAAATATTCTAGCAAATGGTCTCCATAGAATCATTGAGCTTTTGTGGATTTTTGTGGAGTTTTCTGAATGGGTTTTTGTTGAGGCACAGGTACAGTTGATCGAGAGCCATCTTGCCTGTACAAACTTGCTCCTCTTCTTTTTACTTGGTGGATTCCAGCACATTGACTGTGGGGAGATTTGTGGCTTTCTCAATTGCATTGCACAACTTTTTTTCCCCCCTCAGATTTTTCCATGTTATAGTCATTACTTTGCTCTGTTTTCAGCTTTGGTAGCCACTAAGAATGTTTCCAGTGATAATAATCATCAGCAAAGTTTTCTCATTTCACTAAATCGGGTCTTCCAGCAAGAGAAAAACAGAGGGCTGTTTCATTATGATGGAGTCCTCTTTATTTTAACAGCAAGCTTTCTGCATTGATTCCAGCAATAATATTAAGAGGAAAAATTACACTGAAGTTCAAAAGTTTGATGTTGCTTAGATTTTTATTGAAAGGGGTCATGAACTGCTTTTTTATTATTTTGTGCTGTTTTTTGAGTTTCACTTTATTATAATTCAATAGTCTATTTTCTGTCCTGTTTTGACTCTCCCCATAAGAACGCATTGTTTGAACAGGCATGGCGGATTGTAGACTCGGAAGTAAACGGCCATTGCTATGATTGGATTACTGTATTTGAATATTTCAAAAGGACAGCCATGTCTCCATTGATGTAAACTTTTCATTTGTGTTTGACTGTCTACATGCTTCATAGTTGAACACTGCTGTGATTTGGGTTCAAACGGATAAACACTCATTGCATTTCAAACAGTGTAATTACAGACAAAGCAATAGTGACTGCATGTAATAGAAAAGTTACACTTGTGTAAGTAACTGTCTACTTTTGACCTTTCTGATTGCCTAATTGCCTAGTTGGATCTCTCGTTATTTCCCTACTTCAATCATGAATAAGTGGGCGAAGCTAAACAGACATCAAACATCTAAACAGTGATGTAAAAGCAGGTTGATCTTTTGAGGAAGTGGAGTTTAGAAACATCATTATGTTATGAAGTGGCTAATTCCACAACCTTTCAATCCACCAGCTGTTTTTAAATGAATGAGAAAGTTTTGAGTTCTGAAACTCTCAGGGTGTTTTTATAGTACAATGACTTCATCATGCCTAAAGATTAAGGAAATGTTTAATTTCTCTGTTTATAATCCTTTAAAAAAAGTAATGATTTTTTATTCGGTAAGAACACAGTAAATTGATCAGAAGTGACAGTAGATACATTGTATTTTGATAGAAATACAATTTATCTCAGAAAATTGAATGATGATTAAAATATGTTGAAAGTAGTAAAACTTTTGGAAATGATTATGATGAAAAGGTTTCTTGAGCACCAAATTATCGAATTAGACTGATTTCCTAAAGGGGACCTATTATCCAAAAATCACAGTTGTATGGCAGCATTGTGTGATTACAGCCAGCAATTTATTAATTATAAAAAATAATTAATTCAGTTTTTTTATATTCACACTTCTGCAGAAACACTTTGATTGTCATTGTCCGTTGTCCATTTTCATCAGAGGGGGAAAGCCCCGCCCATTAGTGATTATCTATTTAGCATAAACAGCTATAACGTTAATGCTGTTTTGAATCTGCCACTATGATAACGCACAGGCTTTTGTAGCTCCGCCCTCTTTTGAAAAGAGGAAAATCTCATTTAAATTTAAAACGACGATCACCAAAACTGCACAATTTGGATCAAAGTCCAAAATGGGCAGTTTCATAGGGTTATAAAACATTATTTGTGTGGTATTTTGAACTGAAACTTCACATACACATTCTAGGAACATCAGAGACTTATTTTACATCATGTAAAGGGGGCATAATAGGTTCTCTTTAAGGATCATGGGCCACTGAAGACTTATTACTATAATACAGTAACAAAACATAATAAACAACATATACAAGATAATAAAATAAATGTAAATAACATAATAAAATCATCCAATTTACACTTATATGCATGTAGGTCTCAGAACAGGTGCATCCTTTTATAATGTCATCCAGCTTCTTATAGTAAATTTAGCACAATATAAATAAAGAGGTTTTAATGTGATTTATTTAAAAATGCCCTTCTAAATGCTTTTTAAATTATTCTGACATTTTCATTGTTTTTTTGAAGTGGTTTCACTCAACACTGCTCACTATGATTTGTGTCTTGTCCAGCTATTTGAATGATCTGGAAAGGATATCACAACCCACCTACACACCCACTCAACAAGATGTGCTGAGGACTCGGGTCAAGACTACTGGCATTGTAGAAACACACTTCACCTTCAAAGAGCTCTATTTCAAGTTAGTCTCTGCCTTTTCTTTCTTTCTTTCTTTCTTTCTTTCTTTCTTTCTTTCTTTCTTTCTTTCTTTCTTTCTTATGTTTTGATCACTGTACACTGCTTTTTTCCCGAAAAGGATGTTTGATGTGGGTGGCCAGCGTTCTGAGCGGAAGAAGTGGATTCATTGTTTTGAAGGAGTCACTGCCATCATCTTCTGTGTGGCGCTCAGCGATTATGACCTGGTGCTTGCTGAAGATGAAGAGATGGTGAGTTTCCCTTACAGGTCCTTAACCCTACAGTTAGGTGGTTAGCAAAAATCACATGAGACGTTCATCTGATATGATGAATTACCATGTTGTCTGGAATTTTAAACCTTTAGAAGCCGTTTAAGTCTTTAGGAGGCTATTCCAGAGTTTAGGCCCCATATATGAGAAGGCTCGACCTCCTTTAGTGGACCTCCTTCTGGGAACTACCAGAATGCCTGAGTTTTGAGATCTTAAATAGCTGGTTGGATCGTAGAGAGACAGAAGGTTGGTTAGATAAACAGGAGCTAGACTATTTAAAGCTTTATAGGTAAGAAGCAATATTTTATAATCAATAAGGAAGATAGCCTTATGGGGTCACAGTAACATTTCTGAGAGAAAAAAACAAATGTAGGTTTTATATGAGTCATATTTTATAAATTAAATTATAACTAATTTGCAAACATTATGAACTAACAAACATACATTTTAGTTGCTTCATTGCAATTCCACTGCATTAAGAACATCAAGCCTATATAAACATTTTTAAAACCAAACTAAAATCGGCCGCAAGTTGGAAATGCGCTATACAAATACTCACGTGACTCTCTTGCTTGGCACCAATACAAATATGCCATTTATTGTACTATATATACTGTAATGCAACATGTTACGTGACAAGTTTTTGCTTTCCACGCCAGACATGACACAAGAAATATTTAAATACCAGCCATTCAGAAGCACTTTCATTATTACAATATATGTCACATTAGGACAAAAAGATATTTTAACATGGAACGGATACCTTTTATCATGTGTAGCAGTGTAGTTAGGATACAATGTAGGGTGTGTTCATAATAGGCAGGATTGGATGAAATAAAAAAAATCTGGTGCAATTGATGTATTAGTGAGGAGTAAAGTTCATTGTACACAATTTTGTCCGAAAAGTAAAAATTTTGTCCGAAAAGTCCAACATTTTGGAATATAAAAAAAATTCATTTGAATATCCAAAATGTGTCCACAATTTGTGTCCGTCATAAAAAAATTGGATCAGTTTTTCGCATTCATAGAAAGCGTTTTGATAGTTTTGATTATTCAGAGGCATTATACAAGCGAAAGTTCAGAATGCTGTCACTCACAGCACAGAGCGCTTTAAGGCAAAGAAAGTGTGTAATAAAGAATGTGGCAGATGGTTGAGAACCATTTCTATAGCCTACTGTATGCTGGTTTCAGTTCCTGGCATGCGTCTTTCCCATGGTGCTGTGTGACCAGTGTGTTTGTGTGTGACCAGTTTCCTTTCAGGAATAATTAATTTGTGGAAAGTTGTGTTATGTGGCTGGAGTATTGCAAGCAAAGTATCAAAATGCCACTGATTTCCTGAAATAAACTTTGAATTTTCAAAGTTTATTTCAGCTCTATGATAAGGCGCTTAACTCTTCTTTTCTTTTTGTGCAATGGATTGGATGGACACAATATTTCCTCTTTCATTTAGCTTTTTTCCATAATGGATTCATCACTGTGCAAAGTTTCTGAGCATGACGGATTTTTTTAATACAAATACGAAAAAATGCAAATATATGAAACATTTTTGGACTTCAGTGTGCAAAGACCTTAAGTGTGAATGCTTCCATCCAAACCATGGTGTGCACCAGACAAGCGGACGGAGAAAGGTTTCGAGTTGACTTCCAAATGAACTCTGATGCGGTTTGACTAAAATATAAACACAAAATGACATATAAATGACCCTAAAACATCATCAAAGACTTATTTTTTGTATCTTGTACCACACACTAAGTGAACCAGAAAAGATATAATTTTCTTTTTTGTGGTTTGAACCAAACAAATCAGGAGAATCAAACCACACGCCATAAGTCCCAGCACATTGTGGATGATAAAAAAAACAATGCCTTGTATTCCAAAAATATAGTTATACAAATATGCTAAAAGTTAATAATCAGTTAGAAAAGCTGGTTACAGAGCACTGAATTTTGTTTATTTCCCCATAGCCTCCACAGGGGATGTTCCACTTGTCCTGGTTGTGTTAAAGTAATTTCTTCATAGCTCCTGGAAAGGCCACATAGTTTCCTCATGAGACCCAATTTCTTAAAATACACTGACTATTTTTCCATGCAAGGATGATTTGAGGTTGCATATTGATTTGAGTGGAGCTCTATAACTAAATAACTATTAGTTCTATCACAGCATGAACTGTTTTTTTTTTGGCTTTTGCGTTTGGAATTCTCAAATTGCCAAAAACAAATCAGTGTCCAGTCAAATGTGAACTTCAGAAAAGAATCAAATGCTGATTTTGTTTTGTCTACAGAACCGCATGCATGAGAGCATGAAGCTGTTTGACAGCATCTGCAACAACAAGTGGTTCACAGACACGTCCGTCATCCTTTTCCTCAATAAGAAGGATCTGTTCGAGGACAAGATCAAGAGAAGTCCACTTACAATATGCTATCCTGAATACTGCGGTGAGGTTAAAAGATGTATTATTCTTGAAAAGTTGGTGGCTTAAACAGTATCCATAACCAATGTGACAATTATTCAACTTGAACCATCTGTTTTTTGTTCAGTCATGGAAAACTATTCAAATCAGTCTAAAATTAAGTGGATCAACAAATTATGAATAAATATGTTTTTTTTCTCAAGCATCATTGCCATTTTCCCTAAAGGCCCTGCCAATGGCAGAGTGGATGAATTATTGCTTGTTTATAAAAAGTTATAAAATAAAGAAGGGACTAAGTTGAGCTCTTCCTTGTCTAAGCGCTGTGGAAAAACCTCTGTTTTGTGTCTGCTGATCGTCATCCTTCAGGGTGAAAGTTGAGTCTTGCCCGTTTAAAGATGTTTCAGTGTCTCTCTCTGTCTTTAAACACGGTTCATTTACTGATGTTGTTTGGTCCTCAGTGTATGTAAAAAAAAATCAGTAATGTATGAAAAGTACCACTGTTTATTTTGCCAGACCATTACAGGTAAATCTTTTATCTAAGTGATGTATTTGTGTTGTTATTGCTCCTACAAAAGCACCTAAACAATGTTCA
>CAIGQW010054459.1:382114-408089 GCA_903798125.1 Danio choprae
TTTTTTTTTAATCATGCTTACCTCAAACTTTTGTTTGAACATTGGTATTAAGATAAGTTTCCATCTGTCCATTAAAACTTTTTGAGCTTGCCCACTTGCGACCACTTCCAGAAAAACACATTGATTGGATTGCTTTCATGTGGAAAATCCTTCAAACTGTCACAAAAAACAACTACTGACCTAACATAATTAATGATTTTGTGATGTGTTGCGAGAAAACATACCATCACAAGATTTGCGTATTATATATATTTTCACCCAAATATTTTAATTCTGTTATTAATTATCATCTTCATCTTCAGAACACAAATTAAGATCATTTAGATGAGATCCAAGAGCTCTCTCATCCTCCATAGACATCAACAATCCTGAGACGTTTAAAGTCCAGAAAAGAAACCAAAAACATTGTCAAATATGCCATAAACACACATCTTGATCTTACACAGACCCTCAAAAGTGTTGTAGAGCTCGATGAAACAAGAGGGAAAGGTGACCTAAACTCAAGTGATCACAAGAAGCATTTGAACAGTTTAATACCAGGTAGAAACCAGGTCATGCACCTCGGCTAGGCACTTGTTGACAAATCACTGAAAATGTTTGAAAACAGAGCTTTAAACTTTTCTCTGTCATGTCACACTCAGGAACATGCACGTACGAGGAAGCAGCGGCATACATTCAGTGCCAGTTTGAGGATCTGAACAGAAGAAAGGAGACAAAGGAGATCTACACACACTTCACCTGTGCCACAGACACCAAGAACGTACAGTTTGTGTTTGATGCTGTCACTGATGTCATCATCAAGAATAACCTCATAGAGTGTGGACTCTATTGAAGCATCATCAAGCATCTGCTTAGGTAAGTACTAATAGACTGCATATTGTGTGTATATATATATACAGTACACACAAAAATTGGTTAACCTGAAATATATCTGTTAAAGAAAAGGGGGCTTCATGTATCAAAACAATGAGTAATGATTGCATGTAATGCATTCATTCATTCATTTTCATTTCGGCTTAGTCCCTTTATTAATCTGGGGTCGCCACAGTGGAATGAACCACCAACTCATCCAGCATATGTTTTACGCAGCGGATGCCCTTCCAGCTGCAACCCATCACTAGGAAACATCCACACACACCCATTCACACACATACACTACGGACAATTTAGCTTACCCAATTCACCTATACCGCATGCCTTTGGGCTTGTGGGGGAAACCGGAGCACCCAGAGGAAACCCACGCCAACACAGGAAGAACATGCAAACTCGACACAGAAATGCCAACTGACCCAGCCGAGGCTCGAACCAGCGACCTTCTTGCTGTGAGGCGATCGTGCTACCCACTGCGCCAACGTGAGGCCACATGTAATGAATTTAAAGTTAAAATGTTAAAATGGGCGCTTGTACTGTACATTGCACAATGTGTTTTCTTTTTACCCATTTGCCACCCAAAAGGTTTTTATTCTGGTAAAATATAGTAAAATTTTGTGTCATCATTTATTGCTTAAGATATTTTAATATGAATCGGTCAGAATGAGTATATTGTTTAATCTTTACACCACCAGAATTGCTTTATCATTATTTGTTACACATAATGTTATTTCACCCATATTTTGACATATTTTATATTCACAATGTATTTAGTTTACATTTCTATGTATTATTATAATATTTATTTTTTAAATATATATTTAAATTTAATCAAGATGTCTTATATTTGACCCATTGTTAACACTTTTCTTCTTTCTTTTACAGTCATTTCTGGAAGATTTCAGAGCTTCACCAGCTGGTTGTTCCTGGTTTGTCCCGTTTCACTGGTGGTGAATGAGCTAGAGAAACTGCCAACCCACTGCACAGCACACACTCTTCAGATTAAATGCGGTACCTGCAGCCATGGACAGGATTTCAACAACTCTTTTATTTCTTTTTATCCTTTCTTAATGACACTCTGTCTTTGCCACTTCTCTTTAGTCTTTATTTTTTGCCAACACACCTTCAATTTTTGTTACGCATTACACGACAGACCACTATGCATAGATCAAAATCCACAAATGACCATAATGTATGACTGCATTATAACCCCATTAGATCAAATATCTTTATTTTTAAAGTAGCAAACTGCAAGATTTCAGTCTAAATCTTATTAATAACAGCGTATCAGTTCTTATGAGGAAGTTGTAGTTTTAGCATCTTTTTCATAGTAATTATTAAACTAATTTATTAAGGATTTAGGTCTGTCTTTAAGTTTGTGTAAGGGTCAAAGATGAGATGTCACAACAGTTACAAATAATTTTTTATATATATTAAATATAGTGGCTACTTTAATGCTTTAAATAACTTTTCGTACAATTAGAATATGGGTGAAATCATTATTAAGTGTAACAGATCAATGTATGACAAAATTACGTATTAATTCTGACCTATAGGTTTTAAAATATATAAAAGAATAAGTGAATAATATATTGTTTTATTTTGGATTATTTTTGACAAATAGGTAAAGCCTAGTGGTTTGATGGGTAAAAGTGTAAAGATTACAAAAGACTAAAAAAGAATTAGTATTTTGGTGCTACACTGTGATCCTTAACAGAGTCGTTTAATACGTCATCAAATAACTCTTGTTCTAAATATACCTGACAAGATTTATTTGTATATAAACTATTGTCACACTAAATGCCATTTTAGTGGATGTCTTCTGTAAATCACGGTAAAATTATGGTCATTTTTTCCATTCACTATTTTTTGCTCAAAAAAACACAACACGTTCTAATGTACAACAAGCAACATTTAAAGCTGTATTACACTTTTATTGTTGGATGATTGAAAAGCCCTTTTTTATTTTTGACCCATATATTCACATATACTGAGGTGAAACCTAATTAGTGTGAGAGCTATTGTTTTATTTTGATCATATTTTGATTCATATCATCATTATTTTGAGTAATTCACAGTCTAAACACACACAGCAATACTTTCATTTTCCACTAATCATACATGGATCACTCACTTTATATAACACACTTTATATTCAGTAACACGCTATTTTTGTATCTCTTGAGGAGTAGTAAAGGTGCAAACAAATGATTCTCTCTAAGATTTCTGTATGATGCAAAAAAGACCTCTGTTGGGTCAAGGACACGTAGGAATAAGTGGCATAAAAAAAAAGAGCACGGTTATTTGCTGGATTTGCGTTCCCGTCTTGACGGAGAACAGACTTGTTTGATGTGCTTTTTGTTTAATCCTGTGGATTTCAGTATTTTTTAAACAAACTGACACAATGTGATCTGGTTTGTAGTATCTGTATTTAATACGAAAATGTCAATTTCAAGTTAGTTGTCCGTAACATTTTGCAAAATGCCACAGCTTGAGTCACCAGTGTTTCTTAGATTTCCAAGCCATTATTTGTGTATTATGTAAAAAGTGGGATTTTCCAGTTCTGATAAGTTGGAGCACTCAATGAGTCTGGATTCGTTCAAGTTTTGGTTGAAAATCACTGTGCTTTATTTGAACTTTTTTAGAGTTCAAATAAAGATAAAGATTTGAACTTTTTTATTTTTACTTTTTTTGTGAGCAACTAACAATAACTATAGCACTAAGTCAATAATATACTAAAGGCTTGGTTATTTTCTGAACACCTTTCCACAGAGTATTATTTCTGATCATATCTACGTGTTTGTTTATTATACAATGTCCCCAATTGCTGCAGTTTTAAGACAATGCATATGCAATCAAATGACCTTTAAAGAAACATATACATTGAAGTATTGCTGACACAGCTTATTGTCTGTTTGATATAAATTAAATGTGTATAACATATTGATATAATGCGTTCCCTTCAAATTATTCAAATCATTGTCTCTACTTGGTCTTAAAAAGGTCTCTAAAAAACCTGCAGAAAACCTGTAAATCTATTTTTTAAATGATTGGGTGATAGATTCAGGATTATTTTATCATTGGAGCACTCAAAAAATATTATTTTGCTGGTTGTTCAAGCTTCTTTTTTTAAATGAGTTGAAACAACACAATTCTTTAGTTTTTTTGGCTCACAACTTAATTGTTTTATGTTCAATTCACTTAAATTTGTAACTTAAGTGAACTGATTTGTGTTGGGACAACATGAAGGTGTTGTGTGGAACCCAGCATTTTTTACAGTGAGCGTTTTCAAAATGACTGATGTCTTGTTTTGGAGAATCAAACCTAATTTTACCAATTGTCTTATTTTAATGAGACCGTGTCTTTGATCTGTTACAAATGTCCATTTGTCATTTTTGGTTCAGCTATTTCCTACTATTCTATTTGTTTTCCAGATTGTGTCTGTGGCCCTAAATGTATTTATATGTAGTTTGTTTGATATATTTACTTTTTAGCTGTCACCTCTTTTTGATTATATAATAATCTTAGCAGAAAGAGTGTTTTGTACTGTGGTTCATTCAAAATTAGCTCAGACTTGGAAGGTCTGTTCACACTTGAAACAGTTAACCCTGGGTCACATTTTGCTTCATGTTTCACGCTGCACATCATTTACACAGGGGCAGAATTGAATCCTGTGTATTAATTCCCTTGTGTTTCATCATGTACTCTTCTAAACCCTGGGTGATGTTTTTATTTTCATTTTTGCCATTGACTGGAGGAATGTAGCTTACTTTTACTTGGGGTGAAACGTAATGTTTACAACAACAATTACTCAGAGTTAATCATCCAGTGTGAAAAGCCCTCAAGAGCGTCATCGTTTGAAAATCCCTATGTTAAAACAACATAAAGTAAGGCCATTGTGTTGTGAAAATGAGCAATTACAGTAGCACTAATGGTGAGACCGTAGCAGTACATAATGGTAATCGGACACCAGCAACCAGTGGAATTGATGCAAGTCTTTATTTCATGTGCCTACATTTACATTCCAGAACATCTCCACAAATTCAGACCTCAGGTTTAAACAAAGCAACAGGCCATTCTAGAATTTTCACTGTTACTGTAATACTGTATCATAAATATATATATTTAGGTTTCCATATATATTTCATATAGAATTTCTTTGCCTACTCTTATTTACAAAACGTACTGCCCTACTGTGATTGGGGCTGAAAAAGAAAAAGTCTTTCACATATTGTGTGAGCTGGTTAAATTCAAACAATCAGGTCTTGCTGATTTATATGCAAGTTTTTACTCACTGTACATAAAAGAACTTTCTAATTGCGATCTGATTTCCCACTACTGTGTTTTTTATACAGCAAAATTATTTGCATTAAATTTACTTTTCTTTCTCTGGAAATGAATGGAAAAATAAAACATCTAACAGCCCAACCTCTATAGGTTTGACTTTAAAACACAATGAGAGGAAGCTTCTCTACAAGCGCCATTAACTCATAGCATCAAAAGTCCCCTTTCTTTGGTAACCCTTCTCTTACTGACTGTATTAGTGATTTGAACAGTTGGTCAAAATCTATTTAAAGTCCTTTTGGAGAGCAGAGGCCATTAGTCTAATCTGGATCTAGTCTCTGTGGATTGGTTGGGATGTGGAGGTTGTTGTTTTTTGGCCGGGGATCCACTGAGCACACTTGACTGCTTGCTGTAGAGTTCACTTTCATGCCACCTGTGGATGTTCTTTTATTACTGTGGCAACTTCACCAGAGTAAATCCAATCATTTAGGTGGGGATGGGGCTGAAAGATCTGGGGGAACAAAAGACATTCTTAAATGAATAGAACAGACACTTTGGAAACAATGATAGGCAATGATATTTGAATGTAAAATTAAGTTGCTCAGGTAGCTATGAATAGAGTAGAAATGGAGGGCATTGTTTTATAATAAAGTTGTAAATGTAGGTTTTGGGGGAGCCTAATTGGCCTTGTAAATTATCATTATGGTCATATATTAGCAGGAGTCTCTGCACCATCCCAGTGACAATTCATCTGGCATCCCTCCCTCATGTATTGCCCTTATGGGGGTTGTAACTTTGTTTGAATATCACATATCTAGTTCGGAGTTAACCGAAAGAATCTGCTTTAAAATTGCTAGAGCACATACCTTTTAAAAAGTGGATGGTGTTTAGAACAGACCGCAGTCCTTAAGGTTTTCTTTGATGATAATGTCTGTCACGGCATTAAACACAATCTCGACGTTCTTTGTGTCCGTGGCACAGGTCATGTGTGAGTAGATCTCCTTCACTCCCTTCTTCATGTTCAGGTCTTGAAATTGAATCTTGATGTAGTTGCTTGCATCTTCATATGTGTTTGGACCTGAAAATTGGGATATTTATTGTCAGTTTCACTTGCCACCATTTTCAAACAAAGCACATACAGATATGTATGACAATTAGTATTCTCCTGAAGTGATTATTTTTAAATAATACCCTTCACCAGCAATAGTAACCTGAACACAACACCTGAACGGTCCTAATGTTGCTCCAATACTCCTGTCTGGAATTATCAAGTGCTCCTTAAGGTCTAATGAGCTGATTCTGGTGTGTTTGGAGTTGAACATTGCAAGAAGGTTGATCTTCAGGAACAGGTTTGGCCCTTGAACAATAGTTTGCAATTCTGGTCATGGAGTATGCCTTGGAGTCTTTACTAACAAGCTGAGTTTAATTTGTGTCATATTATGGAAACATCAAAAATATGCTGTTCTGGGTCTACCAAGGTAGGGAACCAATGCCCAAGACCAGGAGTGCCCAAACCTGTTCATGGAGGCACACTGTCCTGCAAAGTTAAGCTCCAACTTTAGTTAAACACAACTGAACCAGCTATGCATGATATTGACCAACTAAGAGCAGAATTGGACACCCTAACCCAAGACAATTCTATTAAGTACAAAGTATAGCAAATGATTGTCAAGCTTTAGAAAAAAAGGTAAAATCTTTACAAAAGGCCATGAGAAGCCAAACTAGGAGGAGACCAAAATTGAAGTCATTATTCACTAATAGCCGTCTCACTGTGTGCTGTTAAGCATTGCAGTTTGGTTTGAGTTGAATAGTTCATTAAGCTGATTGAAAGGATCTGAATCATACATTGTCTCTCATGAACTTGCCAAAGAGACCTTGGGTAAATCAAGTTTATAACAATTTAAATTTCAGTCTGCTCACACAAAGCTATGATGGCTTCATCTGATTCACATGGACCTATATTAGAACACATTTACGAGGCTTTTTTGTCATTCTGTAGCTTGGGAGCCCTATTCCTCATTTGCTTGAGTACAAAAAGAGTGGCCTGGATTAAACTGAAAGAAGGTACGTTAGCTATAAGTAGTTTTTTTGTGGATTTGTGGGAATTATAGAATATTTATTTGTATAGAGACAGCACTCACCATCATAGTCAGGAAAACAGATGCTCAGGTGGACCTTCTTGATCTTCTCCTGGAAGAGATCTTTCTTGTTGAGGAAAAGCACAATGGAAGTTGTGGCGAAGAATCTGTGATTGCAGATACTGTTGAAAAGGTGAAGACTCTCGTGCATGCGGTTCTGGGAGAAGCATGAGGAACAAGAAGGCAAATATAAGTTGCGATGCACTGCATGAGCCGCAAACATCAATATCAAACCAAAAGTGGACTCTTTTTCCAAAAGTGGATATTTTTAATGTCAGTATTCTTGAAAGGACTTTTCTTCACTCTTAAAACTAAAGGTTCCAAAATATTTATTCATCTACTTTATTGTTATCTTCCATTCTTGGTTCCCTAGTGAACAGTTCTCAAAAGAACAATTTTGTCGTAGTGTGAAGACCATTTTAAAGGTTACATGTATGTTCATGGAAAATATTCATGGAACCATCAATGCCAATAAAGATCTACATTTTTTTGAAAGTGTTGGTTGAAAATCAGCACTTACCACTTCATCATCTTCTACCAGCACCATGTCATATGCACTAAGAGCTCCACAGAAGATGATGCAAGTCACACCTTCAAAACAATGAATCCATTTCTTCCTCTCGGACCTCTGGCCACCCACATCAAACATCCTGCAGCATACAGATTGAAAAAAATGTGCAGAACAAGACCAGTTAAAACCTATGCAACATGGACCTCTCATCTTTTTTTTTTTTTTGGCTCAAATTTCATTAAAGAACCAATTTATGTGGCTCTCAGTTTGAACCAACAATTACTTCCACCCTTTCAGTGAGGTTAGACACACCTGAAGTGGAGCTCTTTGCAACCGAACTGTTCCTCAATGATACCAGTGGTCTTGACTCGAGATCTCAGCACATCCTGTTCGGTGGGGAGGTAGTCAGGTTTGCAAATTCTGTCCATTTCGTTCAAGTAGCTGTGGGACATGAGTCAGGAATTCATTCACAGACGGACCTGAATTATTCATCTACTAAAGTACTGAAAATCACCAAAGCATAAAAACTGCATTCAGCATCAAATAAGCATGGTCTAATCGCTTCCTCACACAATTGCAACTTTATTTGTGTTACTGTGCCTCTTGAGTGTTGTACTCACTATCCAGCGGAGTCATTAAGCTGGTACTCGGCAGCTCTGTCAAAAGAGGCCTGCACGCCTGAATCTTTCCAGAGTCTTTTGATGATATCTGCCAGTTCTGGAGGCATGGTGCCCTCCTCAATGGAGTCAGACAGGTTCTGGAGCTTCTGACCATCCTCCTACAAGTGACAGATAAAAGGGGCACTATTAGTCACCATGTGGTAAGTCAGCTGATTCTATAATTCAATAAGTTGCATTGACAGTCTCAGATCCTATCTTCCATATTATTATGTACATGATTCCAATGTAATGGATTATCCAAAGAGAGAAAATGGCAGACAGGCTTGCATCTATGCAACTGTTCTTGGTTGGGTTTTCAGGTGTACTTACAAGTGAAGTGCCTTGTTTAAGAATACCTCAGTTATGGGTACTAATTCCTGTTCACACTACAGGATTTTAAGCCTGATTTAAGTATGATTTGCAAGTTAACAAGCTTGCAGACAGATTGATCTGCGGTCATGGGAAATCAATCAGAGGGGGCAACCTTTATGTGGTAATTGCAACTGCACCTCGCAGACAAAAAGCAAACATCTTGCATGTTAAATATTCTGGACTGGTAGGGCGACTCAACACCACGTGGTGTCAGATGTAGTGATGAGCTACAGCCAATGAGAAGGCAAGTCATAGATTGACTGGCCATTGTGTTCACACGCACAGAGCATCTGAAAGCCATGTCTATCAGCTGAACCATGCAGAAATATGAGTGATTGAGCCGCTGATGGATCAGCTGGTAGACGCTGCTTTCAAACGCTCCCGTAAATAATTTCAGAGTCTGGCTGTGTGTCAGTGATGTTGGTCATCATCACACAAGCAGCCAATAGTGTTCTGCTCTTTCTGACGGCTTTGCCCTGAACATATCATTCGCTGTGGCTTGGGTTTGAATCGTTGTCTGCTTGTGTTGTGTGTGATCTTGTAGATCATTCACGTATTGTCGCATAGTGTGAACACCACAATGACAAAGATTCAAGATTAAGCCATTAAGTCATGTGTAGTATGAACAGCACAGCGATCTGCTGATTGTTAAAGTCATGTAGTGTGAACTAGGCCTAAGGTTGGAAGAGAGCGCTGTTCATTCACTTTCCCATTATAACTCCTGCCAGTACTGAAATACATAACATGATTTTAGAGAATAATTTTCACACTAATAATTGTTCTGTTTGCTTTAGAGCAGTCCTGCAGACCTGTGCAGATGGCGCCCCAAAGTTGATTGACAGCATCTCCATGCCCCTGATGATGGCCAGAGCAGACTGCAGGATGTTGCCAAAAATAATAGATCGAAACTCCATTTGTTCTTCTTTTGTATAACCACCTTGATGGAGAATCCTTGGGCAGGAACAAGAGGGTTTTTGATTAATGATTTGTAGGTAAATCATTCATTTATAGGACAGGCTCATCGTTCACTACTAGTGGTAACAGTTTAGCAATAGAGGGGCTCAATTGTACAGCACGTAAGTGCTGGCATTTCTCAAATGCACACTAATTGTTAAGGATTAATTCAGCTAGAATGCAAGAAAATATTTAAATTCATAAATCTTGAAATCTTAAATCAAGTGCTTCCATAACTTGTAAGGATTTTTGTATATTGCATGCATTTCAACTCACTTCATCTGTTTTACAATGGTGCTCTTCCCTGATTCACCAGCACCTATAAAACAGAGAGGGAAAAAAATTCACTTCGTCTGTAATTTTAACTTCATTCGAAGGTCTTTAAATAAATCACATTGAGCTGAATTTTAATTCTTTGCTTTTGTACTCCACTGTTGCTTATTTAAACCAGTTGTTTTCCCCTCTGTGGATATTGATTTTAATAACAAGGTCAATGTTAAACTGTAGATAATCTGTCAAGAAAAACTCATAGATTGCAATTGATGGGCAGGTCAGAGGAAGGCTTATTAGCCTGCTTATAAAGTGACCCAATTGGATTTGTGTTAGGGAAAGCTTCTCAGAAGATCACTGACACTTTGATTCGCCTTTGAGCTTCAGTCAGTCCAGGGCAAGGGGGTGGGGCTTAACCCTCTCCCGTAGCAACTGTCACTCTTACATGCCCTTTACTTCGAGAGTTAACGGTGAAGTGTTAAGAGAATGTGCGTCATCGTTGTTACATCTCTGTCTATTCGGCTGCTTAGTTTAGCAACTAGATTAGATTAACTGCTTTTTACTTCCTAACTCTCAGATATGAAAACACATCACTACCATTATTACCACACTCTTTGACTGTAATTGGGGAAGAGAAAAAGCTGTTTGCTAATTTATTGAAAAAATAAAATAATAATAATAATAATTTGTTATATTTTAATATTTTACTCGGCCTGGGACCACAAAACCAGTCGCAAGGGACCATTTTTAAATAAATAAATAATGTTATTTGATTAAATAAGCTTTCCATTAATGTATGGTTTGCTAGGATAGAACATTTGTTTGAGATACAACCATTTCGAAATCTGGAATCTGTTAAAAATAAATCTGTAAATTACCTTTAAAGTTGTCCAAATTAAGTTCCTAGCTAAGTATATTACTAATCATGAATTAAGTTTTTATATATTTACAGTCAGAAATTTACAAAATGTCTTGATGGAACATGATATTTACTTAATATCTTAATGATTTTTGACATAAAAGAGAATTGATTTTGAATCTATAATATACCCTTGCAACTTAAGACCAGGGTCACATTTATTATTTTAACGGTATTATTATTATTATTTGATAACAGGAGGATATGAACTTTCCTGTTTAGATAGGAAGTGGCTTATCGGGTTGGGAAAAATCAGATCAATACTTAATCGATGCATCTCTCTCACAGCGATTTGCTGAAATGGTGTGTTGTGTGTTGATGTAATCAACTGCCAGGAGCCTCGAAACGGGCTTCCTCTGCTTTCCATTCCCATTGGAAGATAAACTGAACCTGAGCTTAAGAGGATCGGGGCTTAAATCATCACAGTAATCGGATTCTGGTCTTATTGCCAATATGCCACAATTCACAGGCTTCCTCAGGTTGTGATCTTTTAAGGCGACTTCACATGCAGTGAACATGCGGATGTGTTACTGCAGTAAACGGAAATCAATCCTGCAAACATTTTTGAAACCTAATTCTGCGAGTGCCTAAAATTGAAGAACATGAATAAGTTAAATAGGCATAAAAGATCATTTGTACTAAATAGTAACTTCAAAAAGCTGTTATGCATCAAATGCAAAATCATCTGAAATGCATGAAGCACTTGATAATGTTTTGTAAATGTCATCAAATGGTGTAAACATTTTGCATGCAATATTCTAATTTTGTATTTTACTGCTACAATATTGTGAATTCAGACTTACAATATGCAGTTTATTATATTACATAACCTGACAGAATTCCAGATTGTCTGATTACAGAATGCTTTAATGCTGTATCTTAGTGCAAAACTCTTAATCCCAGATTAAAAAGGAAAAACTAAAAAAAATATATAGCTTTCACAGTATTGCTTTTTTTCTTTTCATAAGTCTCCATAATCCATTTGGAAGTGGTTAGATCTTGTCTGTCATCCAGGATGGATGCACCATGTTGTCCAGAAACTCATGAATCTGCTAAAATCTGCAGCAAAGTTCAGAATTGTGCTATTTTACAGCTTGGAAAGTAGTTGCAGGCACAAAAACATCTGTAGTTTCTGGAGTTCTGGAAGCTGGTTCTGGAATCTGAATCTCTTAACTGAACACAAGTGCACAAGAGAAGTCAAATTCTTACCCAGCAGCAGAAGTTTGACCGTCTTGGCTTCTTTATCGGCATCTTCCTGGAGCTGCTTTTCCAGCTCTTTGGACTTCTTGGCCATTTCCTTATCCTCTGCGCTCGCTCCGCTACCCATCTCGTCGTCTGACGCTTCCCTGTCAAGTTCCTCAAGGAAAGAAATTTTGCCGGCTTCCCCTGTGCTTTGCAGACAGAGAAATGGATGCAGGTAGCCCTGTACCTCAGATCACGTGATAGGGGGAGGGTCGCAGAAGTCTTGATTCCCCTTCTAGGTGTGACCTACGTCGAGGTGGACAAGTGGATAGAGACAGGTACAGAGACTGAAGTGGACTGTACTGTTTCTTCCTTTGGTTGCTCTATCCCCTCTAATTCCTCCTTGTCCACCTCAAAAGTCTTAGCTTAGGATTGGGGAGGGCTTTACTGATCTTCCTGTGTGAACCAGCCAATCCTATTAGCTCGGCTAACAAGGACAGAAATGAAGGTTGTAAAAATTAGGACCAATGCTTCCAGTCAACTAGCATTTGACATTGATCAGATGATAGTGTGATTAAAAGTGTGTGTGTGTGATCAGTTGGAAGTTACTCAGATTGCTTAATTGAGCTTGCTCAACTGATATACAAGCAATATTTGATGTCATAGAAGTTTTAAGATTGCTTTGAGCTTAATATGCATTGGTTTGTTTTAGAATGAAACATTTTTGCAGCAATGCCATAGAATAGTGTTGGCAGCTGGAGTCCTGGATGTCCATTATCCCTGATAGCTGAAGCTCTCATCAAACACAACTGTTTTCAAGCTACATCGATGATGGGTTTTAGATTTTATACCTGTAGGCCCCTCCAACCATCTGGGCCCTATGCTCTCTGTCCCCCACTTATTATAACACAGAGGACTGTGGCCCTCCCAAATCCAAGTTGCCCACCCCTGCCATGGAAGTATAATGTTGGAAGTATAATGTCTTCACAGAACCATATAGTGAAAAGGTCTTGTAATATCATGTTTTCATATTTTGTAGAACATTTTAATACTCTTTGACATACATTTTCCCCAAACTTCCTAGATGTTTGTGCAATGAAATGTTTCCATGTACGTTAAAGGTACTTATTTAAAAGCCATTTATTTTTGTAAGTATTTTGTGAGTGCATGTATTTTTTCTGAATTTACAGCTTGTTGGGACCACAAACTCAATCATTTTCCTACAAATTTTTCAATCTGTTCAACTCTTTTCAACTCTGTTCAATTTTTAGACTGGAGAGGTCAGAGCATGAAAGGTTTTACTCTCGTCCTTTGCGATCTCTCTTAACTGAAGGTTTGACACATGTACAGCATTCTCCATTTGACACACACACACACACACACACACACACACACACACATGCAGTATCACGTGTTATGTAACCCCAAGCTTGGGGAACTAGAGGAAAAGAAGGAGGGCTTACAGGTCTGTATGTCTTGTTTCCGGAAAATGGGAGTGGTGAAGTCACAGATGAAGTTGCTATCTGATCACTGATCTTTTCTCTAACATCATGTTTAACACCATTGAATAGATCTTTATCTCCACCTCCCACTGTGCTTAAGGGAATGAACTTGCATTAACTCTCCGCTATAATTGTGCAATAAGATTTATTCTCACTGGGCTGTGAAAACGTATTTATTTTTATCCTGACTTAATTCTTTAATGCATTAAATGATTCAGCCTAGTAATGCAGTTCAAAATCAATGTCTGCATTGCAAGCTGGGGTGCCATTTTGGATTCTTGTCCCTCTTTTAGATTGCATTGGACCCCCTCTCTGATCAGGGCCCATGGAATTATTCTAACTTGACAACAATTTTATTAAACAATGCAAAAGTTTTCATCAAAAATAGACAAAACCATTGACAGTCAGAATAATACCAATGTCACAGATCACTGTTTTCCAGATATTAAATGAACTAATCTAAAAACGATTTTTATAATCTTCCAGTTGTTGCTATTCAGGTCAAATGACAACACCGAGCATTGCCATTCAATTAATAAAATGTGTTTAAAATAAATGTTGGGATTGACAAATGTTTTAAAATATAAAGACTTCTAAAATGGCTTTTTTATTCAAATCTAACTATGGAAATGTGTCTTTATAAACATGGACACACGGCAAAGCAATCAAATACATCCATCTCAATGCAAAATCACATTCTGTGTAAACCATCGCTAAATGTTTACAAAACGAATGGCAGTAAACTAGAAGTAAATATTAGCTCCTCAGACAATCATTAACTCCCTTCTCAGTTGATTTTAAACAAATCCATTTACAAATCCTCCCACCCTGGAGCGTATGCAGTCACCTGCTCTTTCCCCATGGATCATGGGACAAACCAACTTCTCTGTGAAAGCGAGATTTCAACCCACGTCACTTTTGGTAAGCAGATTTTTTCTTACTGCTTGTGGCAGGTTGTGAGCACCCAAATCCCTAAATGCTTCCAAGAGGAATATAGCAAGCTAATCATGGTATCCTTCTCCTCATCTGAGCCAATCTCATTAAGGTTTCTGTGGTGCTGCCCTGCCTCCAACACTCCAGCACGGCTTTCATGCTTCTGACAAGATTACTAGCTGAGGCCCTCATGGGTCGAGGTAGGGGACTGTGGAGGGCGATTATTTTAGAGATGGTTATTTTCTGCCCTTCTCATTAGAACTGATGAATGAGGAGGGGATTCTAAGAATAAAGAATGAACACAAGCTTAGTAAACCAGCAGACACAACTCCAAGATCCAAGAGCCCTGCACATCTGGAAATGTTATCAGCAGCATTGAAGACAGGAAGCACTGAAATAAAGTTAAAGTAACTGCATGCTAATGTAATCCCTCTGGTTCTACTCGAAAAAAGAATCCAAAATGGCACCCCAGCTTGTAATTGCACTAAAACAACTCCATGCATGGATCTAATCTGGCATGGATACTAACGAGGATGCTAAATACCATAGCTTCTACCATCAGAACATAAATTGTTCTCTGAGATCTACAGGTAAGTTACAAAATTATTCAAAATGGTTTTATATGCTCATTTATTCATTCATTCATTCATTCATTTTCTTTTCAGCTTAGTCCCTTTATTAGTCTGGGGTCGCCACAGTGGAATGAACCGCCAACTTATCCAGCATATGTTTAACGCAGCGGATGCCCTTCCAGCTGCAACCCATCACTGGGAAACACCCACACACATACACTACGGACAATTTTTTAGCTTACCCAATTCACCTATAGCGCATGTCTTTAGACTGTGGGGGAAACCGGAGCACCCAAAGGAAACCCACAGGAACATGGGGAGAACATGCAAACTCCACACAGAAACGCCAACTGACCCAGCCGAGGCTCGAACTAGCGACCTTTTAGCTGTGAGGCGAGAGCACTACCCACTGCGCCACCGCGTCGCCCTATGCTCATTTATAAACTCAGAAATGACCCCTAGAATAACAAGCTTTACTTTGACCATATTTGGAATGGTTGTTGTGAATATTAATGAGCTAATGTGCAAAATAATACCTCATTTGTCAAACAATATTTTAACAAAAGGAAACAATGGTGTTTGAGGATCACGGTATGGCTTTTTCAATGTCTGAACTCAAATTATTCAGCTATACCTATCCAGATTTTCATTATGTGACATCTTTAAATCTGGCATCTCCAGGAGGAAAGTTGGGAGCACTAACAAAATTGCCAAAGACTGCAAGTCACTAGGGCACTTGTCAAGGCCAGGGTAGCGAGGTTTATCTGTACAGTTTGACTTAGCTGCACTCAGTCACACTTATCCTTCTAAACATCCAATTGAGACTCTGGCATCTCATGGCGAGTACACTAACAAGGATGCTAAAAACTGGAGTCTCTAGAATCAATCACTAGTATGCATCCTAAAACCGGGGAGCTGATGTATACTGATGTATGTTCCATCTGGGCCATGGCATCAGAGAAACTCCTCTGGTCTTTCTCACACTTTTCTGAACAGGATTCAAACCTATATCTCCAGAATAGAAGTGGGTGCCCTAACAAGGTGCTAAAGATTGCACTTTTAAGTATCAGTCATTATTATGTTTCTTGAGGGCAGGGAAATTAGGTTACCTCACACAGCTCTTACTAAGTGCCCTCCATTACATTCACACCCACCCGGGTTACAGCACCAGTGAAACCCCTCTGGTTTCATCATTCTCAGTGGGATTCAATCCACTAGCAAGGATGCTAAACACCACTGCTATTTACTATCTACTGTCAGTCACTAGTGAAGCAGAGCGGAGTGAGGTTTACTTGCAAACTCTTACTAGCTATCCTCTGTTACTAACCACCATTATACAAACCATCATTCATTTCATACATTTAAAGTGAATTAACGGTCATGACCATGTTTCATACTAATGCATGTGCACGAGACAGAGCGGTGTACAAGCATCTCCACCTTGTGGACTTGCTAAATATATAAATAAATACAAGTCAGTAAATGCATGCTTTTGCTGAGCATTTGACCCTGAACACAAAAGGTTTCCCTGTTGAATAGATGTTTGAATCATTAATGACTCATTCTTGCACTCATTTAAAGGTGTAATGTGTACAGTAGACGCCTACAGTCTCCTGGGACATCAGGCATGCTATTGGTCATGTCACAAACTGCTTGTAAATATGTTCTGCAGCTACTATTTAATGGATACATGCACAGAAGTACATTGACGATTGTATGTTTATGAAACATTTTTTATATTTTGTTACTGCAGTATTTTTTAATACATTCGTAAATATAAAATAGTCTGTTGCACCAAAATACAATCGCAGCATATTTGAACTAATGAATGCATCACTCTCATTGTCCACAAGAGGGAGGTATAAACCAATTTCTTCTGTCTGTTGTACACATTAGATTACACATGAGGAACAAAGCTCAACAGACATTTATTTAAAATTCTCTGGCCCATTTTATGATTTGTTTCAGATACCCTATGTTTTATAACCTAATGAAACAAAAGATATTTTTTCATGGACAATACCTTTGTCCATTAGTTTATTTTGTATGAATGACACTGTTTCTATGCTAATGCTAATGTTTCCATGGCTCATTGTAGCTGCATTTTTCAGCATGCTGACACGTCCAGTCAGCAGAGACACAAACATTCCTTTGTTATCTAAAGACCCTGTACATTGCTGATGGGGGTCAATGCTGTCACTAGCATTTCCCGGGCATTTTCATCATGAACAAATAAAAAGGAGCAGCTCATGAGGTGAGCGTTAGGCTGTCTGACTGCAGGATTGTGCGTTGTCCATTCAGACTCAACTTGCCTTCTCCTAAATTTAAATTGTGGTTTCAATCATGTTACATAATTATGAGCTTAATGTGAATTTAAGTAGCCTATTAAAATTAAAAGCAACTAACACATTCTGCTTCTATATCAGTTCCATACATAATATACTCACAATGACATTTATGTGGCAATTATAGAAACATCAGACAAGGTTAATAACCTAGTCAATAGAGAAATGTGTTTAGTTGACATATTTTATTATATTTAATTAATATTATTTTGCAGACACTTTAAAATAACACTTCTATTGCTTATACTCAAATACATGTGAAATTTATAGCATTTAAAAAATAATATATATTACAAATTACTCCATTTAATTGACAGTGAAAGCACTTATGTGCTTAAATAATAATAAAAAATATGAAATATTTATTATTACATATTATTAACAATCGGATACATGGTTGATTGCACTAATCTCCCGTAAATGCTCAAAATGTCAAATTATGATATATAATATTGCGATATCATATGATATGCTAAAGCACTTTTGAAAAACAAATATGAAGAATATAGTATCATATATTATTACCTTTCTTTAATGGACACAATGGATAATCACTTAATCTGCAAAAATACAAAAATATATATATCTAATATTAGAATGTATAATGTTTTATATTAATAGACACTTAAGTGCACTTCTTTTGCCTACGTTCTCCAAAATATATTAAATATTATCAAAAAATTAAATAGATATATTATTCAAAATAGTATAATTATTTATTTCATGTTTTCACAATATTTATGAATACTAAAATACAATTTTTTTTTCAGATAACAGGTAATGGAATAAGTCTATACAGTATCACGGAATAAATAGATAGGCCTATAATTAATTGCAAAAACTGATATAGCATTAATTTCTCTTTTTTCAAAACCTCCACAAATGTAGGTGTAATTGTTTGCTTGTTTTAAGCTCTTTATTACACTTCCAAATTAAACTGTAGTTTTGGTGGGTTGTGAAACTGATGAACTGAAAATGTAAATTTTTACATTCCAACCTTGTTTGATGCTCCTTTTCTTGCAATCAATTGCAGGCCCGTAGCCAGCCTATTGAAAGGGGTGGTTATTTTGTCTCAAAAGTGGACGTTTTTACAGTTTTTCGCTTTATTTTCTATTAAATCATGAGGTTCAAATACTGCATTTTAGCGACATAAGCACTAATCTTGTCAGATGGTGATCATAACCACAGGTTTTGATGCAACAATTTTGTCAAAGTGCTATGAGATTAGAATTTAAAATTACAAATACTGAATAAAAATATGAACATTTTTTAAAATACTAAATTAAAATAATTTAATAAAAAACTAATTAGGAATCTGTTAAAACTTGTTTAAAAAAACTGTAGCCTATAGGAAAATAACAAACTGGCTGGCTCATTTCCTCAAAATTTGTCCAATTGAATAAATAAAATGTTTAATTTGTCTTAAAGCTTTCTTCTATCGGTTATTTTCACAATTTATGGCATACTGTCAAAAATTTGACAAATGGGCCCATATAAGAGCCAAATTCTGGACTTTGTCGGTGGGGGGTGGGTCTTGAACCACCCGAACTCCCCTTGACTACGGGCCTAAATTGTAATCAGATTGTATGACCCTCATGATGACATTTTTCTAGATTTCTAGACGTTTTTCCATATTCCTCTCTCTTAAGTTACTTTTCTGCAGCCTTTAATTGGATGCAACTCTGATCGGTGTGTTTTTGCAGGATTTCACATTTACGCTTCCAGCTGTTGTCCATCAAAGAGGCAGCCTCCCGCCACCGACACACGGTGCATCTCTTCCGTCTGAATGAACTCTGAGGCCGGAGCAGCGTCTGTCTGGCTCGTCGTCGTGTTACCCCACCCCGCCCCCCTTCGTCTCCTGTGTCCGTCATAACCAGGAGCACCTCATTTCCATCACCACAACACTACCATTCACATGCCCACCGTACTCTCACCGTGGCTCCGAGTTCCCATGGAAACCGCGGGGAGTGACAGCATGCAGGCGGTGTGTGCCCGCGTGTGAGTGGGCACCGGGAGCTGAGGGAGGAGCCACTTTCTATACTGCAGCATCCAAGAAGCGGGATTTCTCATTTACACACAAACACACACGTCTGAACATCCTAGTTACTGCAGAAAAAGCTGGACCGAGTGAACCCCCCCCCTTTCTCTGTCCCGCTGAGGAATCCGTGCCTTGACCAACCGGTGTTTTGTCGGTCTCTGGTGAATCTAAAGTCAAAATGTCTTCTAAACCGCCTTCAGGCAAACCTACATCTCCTTTCAGGAAGAGAGGAAGCCTGCAGTACACAGCCAGTGGAGGTAAGAAAAACACATGGGTTTATAAAATCTGAGTGTGTTAGAGATGATAAAAGAATGTGCTATTACCTGTGCAGCTTATGTGGGGAAATATTAAGAGACCACTTGAAAGATTCTGTTTTTTATACATTTACAATGTATAGTTGGGCTATGTTGTTGTATTCAAATACTGAAGTTAAATTGAAGGGGAAAAAAAGTCATTTAGAGCATTAAAGGATAAGTAATCAAGTAACAAAATAGATTCCCTGTTTTTGTGTTTCTGTTTATTCTTAGACTACACAATACCAGTTATTTTTGATGGAATAACCCTGATTTTCAAACACATTATTTCTCACCATTTGTCATAAAAAAGACTTTATTTGAACTTGGGAAGAAATGTTACCAGACATTTACAGACTAAAACCAATATTAACATTTTACTCAAACACACACTTAATAAATCTCAGTACATCCAGAGAACCTGAGAATTTTCAAGCATTCTCTCTTTTTTTTTTCCATGGCTTCAAAATTCATCATAAATTCAGTATTTTATAATATTTTATGTAGATTTTCTTACATTTGACTTTTAAGTGCCAGATGTTCAGCAGAGTTTCAGTAATCCAGCATCTGTTTAAAATAGAAAGTTTTATACCTGTTGATTTAGGGGAAACTGCTGCAGCTTTTAGAAGACTGTGCTCTTTTTTCCATCTCTCTCGCTCTCTCTCTTACATGGCTCTACAGGCTTAAAATCTAATACTTTACGTAATGTTTTCTCTCTGAAGCTGAATAATAGCTCCCTGATATGTTTTTGATATTTCTTTGATGAGCAGAAAGCGGAAGGTTTAGACCATAATTACATTGGCAGTACTTCGCTGATGGGCTTTCAGACCTCTGTTTCACAATTACTGAATATATTCATCCAGATGATGTTTCTGATTCAATTGCAAGAAAGCCAGACGAGGGAAATCAAACAGTGTCTGCTCTAGACCATCCATAAACTGCGTGCAACACAATGTTTGTGGTCAGGCCAGCATTGCGTAAGGCTTACATAAGATCTGGTCCAAAAAACACTTCACACCTCTTTCTCTCTCTCTCTCTCTCTCTCTCTCTCTCTCTGTCTTTCGCTGAAAAATTGGGATTTTTATTCTGCGCTAGAAGCAACACATTCAGTTAGGCGTTGCATGTATGTGTTAGTTTGCTGTGCCTCTGATACTGTGGTGAAAACCTGAAAATGTGTGCATTTTTCTGTGATTGGGTGCAAAAGCAGATAGGGATAAATGCTGAGACGGATTTGCCTTGCTGCGACAGCATAATTTCAGCAGCCTGAGGCGGCAAATATCATCAAAAACCATCTTCACCACAGAGATGGAGTAATTATCTGAGCATGGAGGCTTGGCAGGTGGCATATTGTTGCTATCTTTCTGAGGAGAATACAGCATTCATAGAAATAGTCTCTTTCTCACACACTTGCAGCGGTAAATTATAGTCTGTGCTCTGGTTTGAATAAAAAGCCCTTTAAATAGTCTTTTTACAGATACTAAGACATGCAATATTTAAAATTCCTCTCGCATTTCAGCCACAATCAAGTGTCTGATTACTCAAAGCCTCAGTACGCTTTCGCTGTGGCTCATTCTTGACTGATTCTGCTGGATTTAAAACAGAGGCCACAGTGTAAACATGAGCGCAGGCAAATAGTCCATCTCGCTTTGAAAGAAATTACAACTTTCAGGCACAGTCCAGTGTGTTTAATGATCCCGATCTCCTAAGGAATGTGTTTGGGATTTCTTTTCTTGTAGTCTAAACTTGCCTGATCATTGGTTGATCTAATGGCATCTAGGACTGATATTACAGTGCGATTTGGTGCCATATACAAATTTCTTTGTAACATCCAACGTTGGTGACTAGTAAATATATTCTTTTTAGTAGTGTGCAATATTTAGTCATATTGAATGGGTTGAAAAAAATACTTAAGTTTAATAAGTAAAATAGACAGATGTATACTGTAAGTCGATAGATTTTACTTAAATGTTCTAGGACTTATAACTTTCCAGTTAGTCAACCTACTGTTATACAAAAAGAAGCATTGTTGTTTGAGAAAATGTGTCAATATTAGTACATTCATTGGTAAGTAAAGGAAGATATTTTTCTTGTTTTAAGGATAAAAAAACAAGACTTAAAATCTTAAGCAGTTTAATTTCTTCAGTGAAATATATCTTGATAGATATTTTATGACATTTATAATAGAAAACCATACAAAAAATGTTAAGAAGGGATTTTTGCAATGTGATTTTTTTTTATCTCTGCCATGCACGCTTCATTAAATGTGTGCAGTTTTTTGTGGTATATGAAGTTTAGTAGGCCTCACGGTGGCGCAGTGGGTAGCACAATCGCCTCACAGCAAGAAGGTTGCTGGTTCGAGCCTCGACTGGGTCAGTTGGCATTTCTGTGTGGAGTTTGCATGATCTCCCCGTGTTGACGTGGGTTTCCTCCGGGTGCTCCGGTTTCTCCCACAAGCCCAAAGACATGCGCTATAGGTGAATTGGGTAAGCTAAATTGTCTGTAGTGTATGTGTGTGAATGAGAGTGTATGGATGTTTCCCAGTGATGGGTTGCAGCTGGAAGGGCATCCGCTGCGTAAAACATATGCTGGATGAGTTGGCGGTTCATTTCGCTGTGGCGACCCCAGATTAATAAAGGGACTAAGCCGAAAAGAAAATGAATGAATGAAGTTTAGTATCAACTGAAGCACAATAATTTTGATTTTTTTTTAAATATTAATCAATATGTAATATTAATAACTATTCTTTATTGATATAAATTTCCATATCCATCGTTTTTTCGTAAATGTTTCATTCTAATTAAAGCATCACAAAGGGCCGTTGGAGTACAAAATACATTTCACTAGAAATTTTACATTTTGACAGAACAGTTATAAACCTGACATTGCACCTTCTACATAAGCCGTATCTCTGCTTTTTGTCAGAAGTTTGCATTAGCATTTGCATTCTTCCCTTCACATGTGCATGTCAGCTCGTGACGTTTTCTGTAACATTGTGTTCTCGATTCAGTCTCTCAGCCCTCCTATTTGGTCCTTCAATAGCCGAACTTATACTGTAAGTCTACATTCCATCTCCATTACAACAAAACCCAATGTCCTCCGTCCTCCAATTATTGATTTTATTGAATGCCATGCATATTTATTGAGGTACCGCCCAATTCCTATAAATAAGTTCTTAAAACTTTCCCTATATGGAAAAAAATAAAACAGTTTTTCTCCACTTTACAGACCACTAATAACAAGCACTGAATAACATTTAATTTAACTCCCCAGCAGTCATGCAATGTATAATCATATAGCTGTTTGTTTTGATAGCATTTATATCTTCTACCTGACGAGTGTTTTCATGAGTCACTTGAAGTCTGTACAAAGAGCAGATGTGTCATTCAGGACCCTGTCTGTGTTACATTATAGTAGTTTAATAACCTTCTCCTTCTTAACATAAAAGATGAACAAAATAGTCTAGATTGACTTGAGAAATGTGTTATTTTCATAAGGAAGACTATTATTAAAGGTTTATTAAAGGGATAGTTCACCCATAAAATGAAGATTCTGTCATCAATTACTCACCCTTTACTTGTTTCAACTCTTTATAAGTTTCGTTCTTATTTTTAAGAAATCTGCATCCATTGATTTTCATAGTGTTTTTTTTTTAGTTTTTGTGTGAACTATCCCTTTAAACTATTGTTAAAAGGGAACATGTCAGCAGGCAAAAACAAGTTTCTTGTTCAATTGTGCTGTTTTTTTTCATGTTCATGTCTCAGCTTTTTATCCATCTATAGGTTTGAAATATTGTTGCTTGAACTTTGACCCGTTGCGCCTCCTTTGCCTTCAATGTGGTTTGAGGGAGAGGAGGGTTTCTTTAAAAGAGCCCTTTGACTGCCTCCCCCTCAGCCACCATTTTGCTGCTATTTAGAGTTGTTTTCTTCAAATCTACCAGCTTGTTACTTTCCAAGATTCTCAGGCTCTTCACCCATGAGGTAGGAGCATTTTTTTTAACACCCTTGTGCTTTTACTGTAGGTTAGAGAGTCATGGTATGGTGTGTTGTTACTTGAGTGTTTGTGGATAGATTTTAAGCACAGTAAGTTGGTGAAAGTGAGTTGACAGGAGCTTTTGCAGCGATCGTCAAATATAAATAAACAGTTTAGCCGCTGTCCATCAGGGGGAACCAGCGAGTCATTTTTCTTAGCAAATATACTCTATGCTCACCATGTAAAATAAATTAGTCCAGGTTATTCCAGTTAATTAATTAAAAACTAAAACCATAACCCTTTTTGTAAGTGCACTAACAACACTTAATTTTAGATGGCTTTAAGAAAATATTTGTAAATTAAATTAAAAGTAAATAAATTAAAATATAGAATATAATATAGCCATCTATAAAATAACATACAAAATTGATATCATAGTTAACCAACATTTTAATTGATATAGAATAAATGTTAACTGTAATAAACAACTAAATCCCAGCCAGTAGACATTAATATATTTCTCATTTTGTTTAAATTGAACCAGAAAACCAGAACAGTTTTTAGAAGAATAGAAAATGTTTAGAAAATTAGAACAACAAATAAAAATTATAATAAAAAAAAACTAAAATAGTTACACAGTGGTACTAACTATGGCTGTATTTGAAGATTTTAAATTATACTTATTTTCCTGTTTGTTTGTTTGTTTGTTTACTTGGAAAGTGATAAAACATAAATTAAAATAAATAAATAAATCATTTCAATTTGACAAAATTCTTATGTAAAACTGACTTCAATATATATTCAAAAATGATTTACAATAACTGAGCACGGCATTACGTCACCTAAACTAGCACATCATTTCAATGCATTAATGTTAATTTTATAAACATGTTATGCATTTTTGTATTCAGTAATGAATAAAATTTCATGCATATGCTTTTATTAATATTGGCTATTTAATTGAGACTGTTGTAAAATGATTGTCAATTAATTTATGCTACCTAATTCTTTAAAGCTAACACATATTCTATCATAAATAAAAGATGTTTGTTTATTTATCCTAAAAAATATCATTTTATTTTATTCACAACCCCCACCTAAACAAAGGCCTTCAATCACATGAACAAATAAAAGCGATCGGTTTCCAGAGGCCTCACAAAAGCCTCATCAGTGTGATCTTTGTCTCTCTAATGTCTTCATCAAAGCCTGTGTCCTCCAAAAGAGAAGCCGGATTCAGGGATGCTATTGTTCCCTTTGATTAAACATGATCAGAAACACCTCTGAATCCGACAACACAATTATTCACACTCCCTCCATATATACGGCAACAGAAAACACTCTTCTTCTACACCAAAAACTCAATCACCAAAACACCAAAGATCAATATCTGACACTGATGGTTTGGTGACCATGTAATGATAAACCCACTATCTTGACAACTGTTTAAACAGGCCAGTCTAGTTTCTACTGCTCTGACCTCCATTTCAGCTTCTGAGGGAGTCTCTCTTTCTCTACATCCCTTTCTCAAAACATCCTCCAGCATTTTCGCATGCACTGCAGTCGAGCAAACACATCACAGGGTGCAGGACAGGGGGGGTTTGAGAGACACCGGTTATTCCAGTCTATCATGAGCCAACAGTGATGTTTCCAAACTCCCCCGTCACTGCAGACCAGGTGGTACAGTCCACCCATGTGTCAGGGATATTTAAATGAGAGGGGGGTGACAGTGGGCAGCCCAGACAGCTGGCAGGAACCAGGAAGAGGAGGGAGGGGAGACTGGATGCTCCGGCTCCATCAGCTGTGTTTACTGTATGTATGTATGTGGGACAGATTCAATCCCAAACAAATGAATGAATGAATGAATGAATGACATGCTTTGACTGTTGGTTGAGAAAGTGTAGCTTTGTGCTCTATCTGTTCTTATCTTTTTTTCTTTCTCTGACCTGCACTAGTTTGCTCTTATTCTTTCATCTGGGACGTTTATTGCTTTCTTTTTGTCCTGTGATTGTCTCCATCTCTAAGCCTTCAGCTGTGTTGCTGTCAGCTCATGTTTGTCCCTTGGGAGTCATGGACTTGTGTGTGTGTGTGTGTGTGGGGCTGAAAGATGATGATGATAATGTGTGTGCGTGTGTGTGTGTGTGTGTGTGTGTGTGTGTGTGTGTGT
>CAIGQW010054459.1:439675-456209 GCA_903798125.1 Danio choprae
GAGAGAGAGAGAGAGAGAGAGAGAGAGAGAGAGAGAGAGAGAGAGATCAACGGTTAACGTTCACTCAGTGTAAAGTTTTACTTTAAATGTGTACTTTACACATTATTAGAATAAAAATCAGAACACTCGTCAGTCTGCTGAACGCTGGAGATGGTGAACATGGGCAAACCTCATCAAGCCCTTCCTTCAGCTTCATTTATTTTTTGTTCGGAATTCTATTCTACTCATAAATACGTTATTGTCTGCACAGACGTTTTTCCAATTTCAAAGTCTTCGTGACTCAAACCAAACAGCCACTAGGTGAATCACAGCAGTACCATTTACAAGTATAAAAATAAGACTAATGTAAAAGATTGCATACATAACAGCTTAAACAAAGGAAATAATGAAAACAACATTCCAACAAGAAGCCTTGCAAATGACAATTGAATAAAATGTAAAAATGGTTGGATATGGCGGTTCATTCCGCTGTGGCGACCCCAGATTAATAAAGGGACTAAGCCGACAAGAAAATGAATGAATGAATGGTTGGATATATTTATAGAAACAATACATTTTAAGTTTATTGTAAAATATACAAATAGATGTTTATTTGGTGCATTTTACTTGCTGGAAAATATTCTGTGCACTCATTCATTTTCCTTTGAGTTAGTCCCTGATTTATCAGGAGTCGCCACAGCGGAATGAACCACTGTTTTTAGTGCAGATTCAGAAGGTTTTTGTTGTTGTTGTTTTTTTTTACAGCAAGTACAATTTGTTCAGAAAATGTAGTTGATAAAAACAAAAAATTAAAAAACCCATTACTGCAAAGTTGTTAATAAAAAAAAAATTAAATAACTTAAATAATTTCATTAGTGATAAACATTCTCCTAAATTAGCTTTATGTTCTGGTTAACAATTCTGTTTACAGATTGCTCAACCAGTCCGTCTACTGTTGGAGTTCACTGGTACTAAATATGAGGAAAAGTTCTACTCCTGTGGTGAAGGTAAGTACTGCAGTTATAACTTAGCAGATATTTTCACTGTAAACACAATGATGGAATCTGAATTGTGTTGTCTTTCAGCTCCCGACTATGACAAAAGCTGCTGGTTTAATGAGAAAAACAAACTTGGGCTGGCCTTTCCTAATGTAAGTTACATTCTTAACCACATATAGAAAAATAGCAACAATGGAGTGACTAAGGATCCTTGTTGTTGAACAGTTGCCCTATTTAATGGATGGTGATACAAAGGTAGTCCAGAGCAATGCCATACTGAGATACATCGCCCGTAAAAACAACCTCTGTAAGTACTGGAATTATTTAAATCTCCATTAAAAAAAAAAGTTGTCTTCATTTTTCTGCCTCAAGCATCAATGGAAATAATGTCCAATGTTAATTTACCACTGTAATGTAAATGTTTCTAGGTGGGGAAACTGAAGAAGAACAGACCCGAGTTGACATCTTGGAGAATCAGGCGATGGACTTCCGCAATGGTTTGATTCAGCTCTGCTATGGAGACTTTGTGAGTGACTGATTAAATAAATATGTATTAGGGCTGCACGGTATTGGTAAATATGTGATATAGTTGTTGGGTATTGCAATAATAATATTTCTTATGATAACTTTAAAGCTGCTATTTTATCATCAGAGTAAAAAAACAAAATTATGTAAGGATCATACTGAAATAAACAGGTAGTATTTATTTTTCTAAGCTAATTAAAGCAAAAAAAAAGTCAAGGTGCAAACATTTAGACTTTAAAACGCCACAGATGACTGAAAACCTTCTGATTCTTATTGGCTGTTGTCGTTTTCCTCTCTTGTCTCCCAGCATTAGTATTTATTTTCAGCTGCACCTAACAGCACCTACAGGAGAGGTGGGGGATGAAAATAATAAAGGCCCCATCTGGTTGGTCAGATTTGAAAAAACAACCCATGCATACAGCACACAAATTCTTGGCTTATAAAAATCCTTTAATTTATTGAGCTTCCCTGTAATATGGATATTGCATATATCATTGTTGCGATAATGATCATATTTTGATTTATTGTGCAGCCCTGGTATGTATTACAGTGTTGAAGAAATGATCAGATGATGCAGACTGATTTTGATTACAGGACAAAAACAAACCATGTTACTGTGAGAAACTGCCAGGATCTCTGAAGCAGTTCTCCGACTTCCTTGGCGACAGCAAGTGGTTCGCGGGGGACAAGGTAAATGAGCCTTAAAGTTTGAAAGTTCTTTGTTTGGGGGGGAATAGAATTAGGTTATGTATTGTCTTGTCTCGGGCCTCACGGTGGCGCAGTGGATAGCACGTTCACCTCACAGCAAGAAGGTCGCTGGTTCGAGCCTCGGCTGGGTCAGTTGGCGTTTCTGTGTGGAGTTTGCATGTTCTCCCCGTGTTGGCGTGGGTTTCCTCCGGGTGCTCCGGTTTCCCCCACAAGTCCAAAGACATGCGGTACAGGTGAATTGGACTAATTGGTAGACTAAATTGTCCGTAGTGTATGAGTGTGAATGGGTGTGTATGGATGTTTCCCAGAGATGGGTTGCAGCTGGAAGGGCATCTGCTGTGTAAAACATATGCTGGATAAGTTGGCGGTTCATTCCGCTGTGGCGACCCCAGATTAATAAAAGGACTAAGCCGAAATGAAAATGAATGAATGAATGATTGTCTTGTCCCGCCTTTGTCATCATCTAGATCACATTTGTGGATTTCATCATGTACGACTTGCTGGATTTACACCGTATGTTAAACCCTGAGTGTCTGGATGACTACAGAAACCTTCGATCTTTCCTGGATCACTTTGAGGTATGGGTTTTCGCTTTTGGTACACATAATGACTTGATAGTCCAGCCCGATCTCACAGTGAAATGCAATAATTTTTTGAATTCTTAGAAATGGGGCTAATTTGTATGAAAAATGTATGATTAATAAAACTAAACAAAAAAAACCCCCAAGACCCTTCCCTAAACCCAACTGTTATTGGTGGGGGGTGAGCAAATCTTACTATAATGTAGGACAAGATCGTACAAATTCGTACTAATTAGTCCAGAAAATGTGATTAGAGTGAGATTGTGTTGGATAGTCTCAAATTAGTTATAATGTTGACTATCTGTGGCTGAATATGAATGATGTTTTCTGGCAGAGTCTGGAGAAGATTGTAGCATACATGAAGTCAAACAAGTACATGAAAACCCCCGTGAACAACAAGATGGCCAAATGGGGAAACAAGAAGGAGTGAAACCGGCAAGATTGTGCCTTGTCTATTGTTTTTGGTGCTACTTTTTAAAACCTCCCAATAAACAAGAATCTGTACTTTATTAAGATGTGCACGATAATGACACAGATTAGCATTGGTTATTGTTTACAAAAGAAGCTCAATTTCTTGGTTTTTGTCTACAAAAAAAAGTGATGTTGATGACAGTTTGATGTCATGAAGCATTGTATTGTTACATTACGGTTTTTATGCTGTTTGTGTGGGGTTTTGTTTTACACAATAAAGTGGTTCAGTGCATAAAAAGCCTCATTGATTAAAAAAATAAAGACATGAAAATAAATGACGGCAAATCTACAATCATGAACAAAACATGTTTTATCTTAAAGGCATAGTTCACCCACAAATCTACTCAACCTTCACGTTTAAAAGAACTGGAGTTTGTTTTGTTGTTTGAACACAGAAGATATTTTGAAGAATGCTGGTAGCTGTCACACTGACTTACGTGGTATTTTTTCCCCCCTACTATGGATGTCAATGGGTACCATCAATCAGCATTCTTCAAAATATCCTTTTGTGTATAACAGAAGAAAGAAACTCAACGTTTTACAACCACATAAGAGAAAATTATGAAGTGATTAATAATTTTTTTGGTGAACTATTTGTAGCTACTTACAACTGTAGAAATAATTATGGCATAAAAGCAGTTTAAGTTAACCTTTTACTTGGTCAAAAATGAAAATGGGTATTAAAGCATCAAAACAAAATTCATTCATTCATGCATTTTATTTTCAGCTTAGTCCCTTTATTAATCTGGGGTCGCCACAGCAGAATGAACCCCCAACTTATCCAGCATATATTTTATGCAGTGCATAACCTTCCAGCCGCAACCCACCACTGGGAAACATCCATACACACTTATTCACACTCATACACTACGGACAATTTAGCTTACCCAATTCACCTATACCACGTCTTTGGACTTGTGGGGGAAACCAGAGCACCTGGAGGAAACCCACGCCAACACAGGGAGAACATGCAAACTCCACACAGAAATGCCAACTGACCCAGCCGAGGCTCGAACCAGCGACCTTCTTGCTGTGAGGCGATTGTGCTACCCACTGCGCCACCGCATCGGCAAAACAAAATGATGTAATACTTTATTTTTTACTTTATTGCATACATTATAATGTCTGAGAAAAAAATGACAAGTTTTTACCTTGATTTACAGAAGCGCCCACTAAAATGTCGTGAACAGCAGTTTATGCAAAAAAAAAAAGTTGTCAGGCATATTTACAAAAATTAATAGTTCATATTAAAAGGCTCTATTAAAGGGCTATTGACAGAATTGTCATTTTAAACCACTATACTTTCCCTCTATTCTTCAAAGCACAAGATGTTACCCCTTTGACAGCAATACCTTTTTAATTGGGTAAAATGATGTACATTTTACATTGTAATTTTGCATTATACTTCAATATATTTTAATAAGGCAGAATAATATTTCACTTTTACAATGTCTTGTGCTGAATGATGAAACCTTTCACCCTGATTTGGACATTTTATTTCACAACATATTTGAAACATTAAATTAGACAATTTAATATCCTTGATTTGCATGTGGCAAACTTTAATTAAAAAAAAATTAATTCCGTGCAGACAACCAAATGAGGTATTTCGTCTTTGACCTTCTGCTGTGAGTTTAAACACAATTGTGTTCCTGCACTGATGAAACTTAAATATCACCAAATACATTTAACCTCATAATCAAAAGCTTACTTTAAAGACCAGTAAACAGAATATGAAAAATGTCAAGCAAAAAGGATTACAGTGCTTATTATAAATACATTTTTATTAATACACAATGCACAATTAGCAGACAGTTTCATGAGCAATCAGTGTTTGGCAAATATGGCTTATTTTGCTTTGTTAGGTATATTAACTAATCATTTAACAAGTGACCACCACCTTAAGGAGATCAGTGGAAATCAACTTAAATAAGACAATCTGTATTGTATGGAATAAATAAATGAATGCAATAAATGTATACATGATTTGCATCTGTAAAGAGTGATGTGATATATATATAGAGTGGTGAACAAGCCAGTAGGCATCGGTCCTGGCTTGTTTTCAGATAAATGGAAATTGTGAAGTGTTTACTCAGTAGTGCTTGTTCATTCAGGTTCAGGCAAGTTCAGATTCCTGCCATCAAAAACACAGCAGCGTCCTCGGATTATCAGCGGCCACCATACTGACTGAACTGAGCCTCATTGGCGAGCTGCAAAGCAAATGAAGACTGATAACATTGGCTCTGCCTCAGTCCCTAAATGACCTCCATTTATAAAAACACACCGTGAAAGCACATGACCACAATCAAAAGTGCTTTATAAATAATGGTATTTGAGCAAGGCGTGAGTTTGCGAAGAACAAACGGGTTCAAATAACTTACTGCGACTGTGGATCTGACGCTCTGCAGCTGGAAAAACACCCGTCCTCCTTCTTCTGGACATATAGCTCTGATTTCATCCCGTTTCATTCTCAGCAACATTGCTCCATCAAGTATCCCGAGATTCTGGATCGTGCTGCACAAATACAAGAAGAACTGAGCATGTGAACGAGTTATTAAAAGTGCATGGTTATTACTAGTAACAGGCTAATATCGAATTGTTTAAAGACTATAATGAAGCATGTTTCTTACGTTTTAGAAAAGCCTTTATACTGTAACCAGGCCTTGACTTCCTCAGGTCTAGATTTCATGTCCAGAGATGGAGGTCCTCTCATATTTTGCTGCTTCATAAAACAACAAATTGTATAAAAATCGATTAATTGGCCAAATAAACCCAATGGCCACTTTATTATGTACATCGTCTTATGGCAAATATGTGATCAACAAGTCATGCAGCCACAGCTCTGCATTAAGGCATGCACACCAGTGGTTCTCAACCAGATTTCTGGAGGACCACCAGCACTGCACATTTTTCATTGCTGTATCTGAAATCGCCCCTATACCCTCATTCACTATTCTCTACATTAGTCTACTAATATAGTCCACTTGAAAGAGTGAATGAAAACGAGTACATTCGAACACCGGAAGAGCTGTCGTTTTGTTTGTGCTTTGCTTGTTGATAAATCCTTCAGACAAGTTCTTGGCCAGACACTGTGATAGATTAACACTCAGCGATCGGTCTATTAGTAGTGAAACCAATTATTAAGATTTCTGTCATATTTACAAACGTTACTTCAAAAAATATATATTTTATTTAGAAATGTACACTGATAGGATTCTGCTTTGTATGCCATCTTGTGGTCAGACACAGAAATGACGTGCAAACTCACAGTGCATTATGGGTATTTTCTAGCTGTTGGGTTGCTGCTAGAAGGGATACAGCTCTGGCCGGATGTTAATGACATTTATTTATAATATTCTACGTTCCACTCCACTTTTAGGCATGCAATCTTCCCTAACCACTTCCCCTTAGGGAAATCCCTGCCACCATTTTAAAGTGTCCCACTTAGTAGAGTGAACGAGGGATGCTTACATGGACATATCCTCGACTCCTTGATTTTGACAGAGAGAGCGAGTCTGCTTCATATGTATACTCCAGTACCTATATGTCCCAGAATGCGATATGACGGTGACATCCCAACAGTGTAGTTTCCAAGTCCTCAAGGGTTTAGGGCAGGGTTCACCAAACTTGATCCTGGAGGGCTGGTGTCTTGTAGAGCTTAGCTCCAACCATAATCAAACACACCTGAACAAGTTAATCAAGGTCCTACTAAGTATAAATAAAACATCCAGGCAGATGTGTTGAGGCAAGTTAGAGCTATATTCTGCAAGGACACCGGCCCTTCAGGACCCAGATTAGGCCCCGGGCATTGAGGACCCCTGGGTTTGGGGCATTACATTTAAACAATTTAGATGTTCCGCCAATAGTGGACACTAGTGGAACATAATCAATGATGTACATCCGAGTCAACGAGACGGAGGGAAGGTAGCAAGTGAAGGGCATAAAAAATTTAACTGGAATGCACCCCTAAACTTTATCGTACACTCGTTATTACAGTACATTGTGGGATTGATTGAGTGCACTTAAGAATGTCCACTATGGTTTCGAACACCACTAGAAATAGTGCAATATTTAAGGGTATAGGTGGTAATTTCGGGTACAGCTCATGTCTCTTTAACAAACACACCCGAGTCAGCTCATTAGCAGAGACTGCAAGACCTGAAATGGGTGTGACAGACAAAGTAGACATGCAAAATGTGCAGCGCTGGGGGTCCTCCAGGAACCACTGTTGATGATGATGGTTAAGATGATCTGCTGAAGTCCAAAATAAGCATCAGTATGGGGAAGAAAGTGATTTATATGATTTGAACGCAGAATGCTTGGTACAAAACGGGCTGGTCTAAGTATTTCAATAACTGGTGATAGGAGATTTGTTATGAATGTACAGCAGACAAATCTGCAGCAGATGTGTTAAGCAATCGAAATCTCTAAGGAATTTTCCAGCACATTGTTGAGTCAATGCCATGAAGAATTAAGACCACAAACGTCCAAACTCTGTACTACCTACTAAGATAGACCTAGAGTAATAAAGTGGCCAGTGAGTATATACAATAAAACACATCATGTCCAAACAATAGTAAAAATAAATGAAAGCATTGTTTAGCATGTGCACAATACATTGTGCGTCTTTATGGAAGGATTTTGTAAGGACTAAAACTTACTGGTGGCCTTTGTCCATCAGCAGGTTCTAGAACATTCTGAGGCACATAACCTTCCTCGTTACGGTTGTTTTTCACTTTCCACCATTGCCCAGACTTGTCTGTTACCTGTTTACATAAGCATATGAGGGTAATCTTGTATGACAACGTTGAATATTTTAGTGTATACATAAAAATATTCAGATATTTACTTAAGATATATAAAAGAATAAGTGATTATGGTAAAAGGTATTACATTTAACAAACAACATATTACTGGTAAAATCGAATGATATAAATGATTTAATATATAAATAAAGCTTAAGATATAAATGCAAAACTGAAAGTTTTTAAGTCTTTTAATATATCATCAAATGATTCTTGTTCTAAATATGCCTAAATAGATTCTTTTGGTAAACAATATATTATTAAATAGTACATCATGATCAAATGTATGATAGTTATTATATTATGTCCAGGAAAGAATCAAATCAAAGAGGTCGCATTCTAATAAATGGAAAAACTTTAATTAAAATGTAAAGCTCAATTACACTTTAATATTTGAGAAATGCTGTTTATCTTCTCATGAACCTAATGTATTAACTACAGTTAAGGAATGCGACCTTCATATAAAGTGCTACAAAAATCAAATAAAATGTAATTGTTCATCCTTGTTCAATTGTTCATCCACAAGTCCTTGAGGTTTGTTTAAATACGAAGAGTTTAAGGGTCAGGCAATTACCTGCACCATGTCACCCTTCATCATGCTCAGTTCCTGACTGTTTCTTGCCATGAAGTCATAAATCACCCTCATAAGGAGTGGCAGCTCTGCTGACCTGCAATAAATACAACAAAGGTGTTACTAGAATTGATTGGAAATTTACCTTCAAATCTTTAGTGATCTCATCTGTCTCATCTGTAAATACTACATACTTATAAGTGTTCTATGATATTAGGTTTATCTGTAATTTCAACTCAAGTTGGGTAAAATATGGACAAACCCAACCATTGGGTTGGAACAACCCAGACATTGTTAGAGTATAACATACCTGAATTGTGCTGGACTGGAAACACTAATACACTCTTAAAAAATAAAAGCATCGCTATCAATAAGTAGTAGTTCCATGAATAACCTTAAGCATCCATAGAAATTAAATCAAATGTTTTTCACATTATAGTTTTTTTGTTTTTTTGAGAAGCTCTTTAGTGAAAGGTTCTTTGAGGAAACCAATCATGCTTCTTCTATGATACCGCTGTAAAATCACCCACTTGGAACCTTAATTTTTAAACATTCCACTAAATCCTTGAGAAAACATTAATACAATAGTAACACAACAGCCTAAGTACAGTATTATAAGAATGGACAGCACATGGCTCACTTCATAGGTGGGGGGTTCCAGGGTCTGCTGTCCTGGAAAAGAGGTTAAACAGCACATTTTATTAAGTTCAATTTATTGCACCTCAGGTTTAGATCTACAGTACATGTCAAACATGACATATTTTACAACACCCTGATTAAGTTTGCCCTCTGGGAGATTGTACCTGTTCAGGTGGCCTCTGACTGACGTTTGCGGGTGGAAAGCGCTCACTGTTGCTCCGTGACAGCTGTCTGTTTGCTGGAGGAGACTGGGAAGGGCCGGGTGGAAGAGGCTGCCAGCCATCGTAAAATTCAGGATAATATGGAGGGATCTGATCGCCGTTTGGCAATTTAGATCTGATTGAAAAACATAAATAATGACATAAAAAGTATAAGATTTTCAAGTGCTTATCTATAAGGCTTTTCACACTTTAAATGGTTGACACTGTGTCACTCTTTAGGAATCCTGGGTTATCTTTCTTTACAATTCACATTGTTCATATATTATGCAGGGTTAACAATTAATCCTGGGTAGTCATACACTGAGGTTTCACAATGTACAATGTTACACCCAGGTTTAATGTTTTTATTTGCAGTATCGGTCACCGTATGAATGAATATGCACAATATATGTTGACATACACAGTAAAGTATCTCGCAATGCGCATACTTGTATTACACACCAAAAATGCTAAGTTGTTGTAAACCAACATTGGGTCAAAAACAGGCAAACCTGTAATTTTGAAAAAAAATTAACCCAACATTGGGTTGGTCCCTATTTGATTCAAGGTTGTTGTACTGATCTGTGAAGTTCTAAATGGACTAAAGGTAAGAATAAAACTTTGTGTTTTCTGTCACCATGTGACATTTTCTCCTCAAACTTGGGCTGTTCATAGTTTCTAACCGTACAAAGACATTCATTGATATTATACTTTATACACGGTTTCCTTATTTTGTGTTTCACAACTTTCTTTTTTATATATTTACGAATGTGAATTGCATTATGGGATCTTGATCTCTGCTCTGCTGACTTTTGATGTCAAAAATTCAACTCAACAGTTTGTCAAAAGGACTTTTATTGACATTTTAAATAATATAATGTATAAAAAAATAATATATAAAGAAATAAGCCTGTAAAATCATAGAAAATGTAATGGAAGATTATTATAACGTTTGCATACCTTACAATACAATACAACACACACCCAGACAACATATCACTTTAAACTATTAAAAATGCTAATAAAGTCACTTTTTTGAGTGGACAAAATAATCTTTTCGTTGTTGGACAAATTAATCCCATAATGCAATTCAAAAGCATAAATAAAGAGAGAAAAATAAAAATATAAGTCACAAAATATGGAAAATTGCTAATTTATGCATGTTTTAAAAGTGCACTTTCATTTTAGTATTCTATATATCTTTTATTTGAAGTTGCTCTGACTAATACTAACACTTATCCATCTATTCTGTCTGCTTTTTATATAATTTTTTTAAAAAATCTTCTAACGCTAACAATACCATTTTTATTTCCCCTTTCTTTCTTTTAATTTGATGCTTTGATTCCTTCTACTGCCCTCATTTATAAAACGCTTTGCATTAAAGCATCTGCCAATTGATTAAATGTAAATATAATATGTAAATATGTAGGTTACTACAGTACAAAGACCCATTTGCAAACTATAAAGATAACTTTAATTATAGGCACACTTCTCACATCTTGTTTACACCTGGTAGTAAAATGTGTTTTCATTAGTCCGATCACAAGTGGATTCCACTATATACAGGTAGGGGACAAAAATGTTTTGACCATATCCACTTCTGAGCACTTCTCAAGTTACTGTAGTTAAAAACAAAATCTCATGTAGTTCAATCTATTTAAGCAGCCACAAAAGACTAACTTCTGCTTACTGACTTACAGTAAAATGTCACTGTTATGAGACATGTTACGAGAATGTATACCAAAACAAGGTGTTCACACTTTGCTGCATTGTACTAAAACACACAAATTGTAACCGTTATAATTACTGATCTATTTTAATCCCTCCAGTCCCACTTGCTTGTAAACTGAAACAAGAGGGATGGCATTTGACGAAATCTGAACCAAACTAGTCCTAACACACATTGAAATGCACGTTAATACTAGGTGGAAATAGTTGAATAATAAAACGTTCCTTTACATGAAGTAACAAGTGGTGTTAGGAACAACAAAACCTTAGTGCAAATGTAGTGTAAACATTTTTAATGTAGTTTAAAAAAAAGAAAAGACCTTGGGATGTTCCACGCATCACCTAAACTGCTCCACAGTTTGTCCTCATTTGGTGTGACCACACGTCCCAGCAGCTGCAAAGCATTTTCCGTGAGCAGTGGACTCAGAACAGAAGGAGGGATGTTGGGAGGATAATGACTCATTATCTGACGCAGAAAGAATCAGTCAGACATGAAGTTTGATACAGGGTGATGTAGTGCACTTTTAACTGTTAATATGCCAGAAATAGTCTGCAGTAACCATGTGATTAAACTGATCCAAAGTAAAGATTTTCTCTAGATATAAAGTGCATACTTTGACATCCATTTCTATGCTTTTGCCAACAGTCAACTGACAAGTCAGGTGTGGCCATACTGACTCACTATTTGAACAACAAGCTTTTAAAATCCTAAACTTTGCTCATCCATTGCCATTACATAATGAAATGATTGTATGAAAGTGGTTGCGATGAAAACAGACTGAACAGATGCTTACAAAACCAAGGGAGGAGAAGAGACTGTGAACAAAGTCAGGAGCAGGAGGATTTTTAAGGTGACCATCCAGCTTCCCCTGTTAAGTACAGATAAGTATGTGTTATATTAAATATATACCATTTCCTATCTCCGTTATACTAAGATTGGTGTTTTTTTTATTTACTGAAAAACCATTCAATGAGAGCCCATATTTAAAAATAATACAATAGAAAAAATTCCAAGAATATTGAATTCTATCGTAGTTTGAAGGCATTATGCAACTTGATTTCAAATTGTATCATTGCAGTAAATAATATATAAATTGTCATATACCATCTTAATTAAATTTCAATTACTTACCAGAAGATTGAAGCCATACTTTATTTTCTGCAGACAGGACACATACTCCTCCACAGTGGGAATATTTGCAACTATAATATTAAAAATAATAGTAAATCTAAAACATAATTTAAATTAAAATAGCAAGTAACATGTATCAGTTATTCACCAGGCATTTTGGGGGCATTTTTCTTTTTCTTTTTCTTGCTTCCATCATCTTTTGGCAAAGCAGAACCTACTTTATATGTGAAAGTCTCAATGTCAGCTGCTACATGGTTAAGGATCTCCTGCAAAGAATTATTAGATAGATGAAAGAAATATGTCATTTAATCAATGTATAAATTGATCTATTAACAGCCCAGGAAGAGCCTGAAGCTTGTGAATGAAAGCAACTGACAATATCTCTGTTGACGTCATTGAATGGAGGTGGAGTTTGCTCTCGCTCGGACTGCACTGGCCTGAAAGGAACTTCATCTCTGGGAAACTGCATTGTGGGTGAAGGCCGTCTGTCATCTGGAAGAAGCAGTTCAACTAATTAGTTAATGAATCAGTGGGTGAACATTGCAATTTAACTATTTTTGCCTTTATTTTAATAGGAGGACAGGCAAAGAGGATCAGAAAAGCAGCCCAAATATTGCCCACCTGACTAAGACTCATACAGGGCTCACACTTGTGATCTTCATTAATCAAAACAGACTAAAAACAATGATTATAGTACAGTTGGCTTCAGTGATAATTGTTATTTTGTATTTGTATTTGATTTCATGGTAGTACATTATTCACCTCTAAATCACGCAATTTTTTTTTTTTTTATAAAATAAATACTATATTATTTACTTTATTAATGGCTAAATATAAATGCAAAAAACAATTAAAGAATTTTAACTTTGGCAATTTACACATATGACCCTCAAATATCAGCTCTACATCTTGCCAATTCCCATTTATAAAAATATTTGGGCCCTGTTTATACCTGACATTGGTCAATCAGATTACAATTAGATAGCGTAAAGACATTTCTCTTTAAACCTGGTGTCTCCTACAAACAAAACGTACAATTTCAGATGAACAAATTGTAAATCCTGTCTGGTTAGCGTACTTCTGCAAAACATCCCATAGCTGTTCAAATGCATTGACTACATGAAAGTTTACATTATGAAAGCCTTTCAGTCTGATTTTTTATTTATGTTTTGATTACAACAAAATATTTCTTACCGTTTACACCAGGATTTAGCCTGTTCACTTGTCATCAGATCAACAAATATGCATCTTGATAGCATAAATAGTGTAAACAGAGGCTTAGTCTTTTCCAATCATGTCCACAAGTTTTTGTTTTTTATGCAGAAAGTGCCACAAAACTCACCAAGTTTCATTGCATTCTAAGAAAATAATATTTTTCAGTCCAAAATGACTGAAAGTTAATCCACATGTCATTTCTGTCATGATATATTTAAGTTTGAAAATCTCCCTTTGCTCTCATCTTTTTAAATAAAATGAGTATAGAAGTCAATGGTGGCCCATCTGATAATTCACATTCTTCAAAATGACTTATTTTGTATTTCAGCAGAAGAATGAGACTCCAACTGCACTGTGACAACATTGACCTCTCTTGAACACCACCACATTTCAGGTCATTTTAGTAAATGAATGAAATCTGACCATAGGGATCACCATGATCTTCATAGCTGTTGTACTGTGGAGGTGGGAAATCTGGGGGAGGTGGGTTTGACTGCATGGGTCTCTTCACACTACCCGGATAACCCTGACCAATGATGCTTTCCAGATGACTCCTGAAAAACAGAAAATATGCAGAGCACTGATGAAAATGATTCATTAGAACTAATAAAAACATACTAGAACAATCATTCCATGGGTTGTTGACATGACGTTGCATTTTTAATGTCACACATTGTCATCATTGAAAATGCGGTAAATAAAACATTTATTTTAACCTCTTTATTTTTAAAACATATTATATTTTTTCTATCATATCATATTATTTGTTTATTTCAGTGTGACTGTTTCAAGCATAGTTGAATAAACTACAACTTTAGTAAATTTGAGTAAATGGCAATAACATTTTCCATCCATATGTTTCTAACATAGCAACTTGATACATTTTTTGTCAGTGAAAATCATATGCTGTAGTGTGACACTATATGCTAATTTTAAATCTGGTAATTCCACTGAAAACATTAATTAGTTGAAGGACCCCATTCAAGATCACGTAACTGAAGATATTATTCATAATTTCATATAAAATAATTTGCACTATATTAAGATGTGTCCAAAAATGTAGATTAATCGCTCACATGCTATTTGTACAGTGCATCCGGAAAGTATTCATAGCGCTTCACTTTTTGCACATTTCTTTATGTTACAGCCTTATTCCAAAATGGATTAAATTCCTCAAAATTGTACACACAATAGCCCATAATGACAATGTGAAAAAAAGATTTTTTGAAATTGTTGCAAATTTCTTAAAATAAAAAACCTGAAAATTCACATGTACATAAGTATTTACAGCCTTTGCTCTAAATTGAGCTCAGGTACATTCTGTTTCCACTGATCATTCTTGAGATGTTTCAGCAGTTTAATTGGAGGTCACTTGTGGTAAATTCAGTTGATTGGACATGATTTTAAAAGGCATACACCTGTCTATATAAGGTCCCAGGGTTGACAGTGCATGTCAAAGCACAAACCAAGCATGAAGACAATCTCCATTCAATTCATCTTCCAGCAGGACAATGACCCAAAGCACACCGCCAAAATATCAATGGAGTGGCTTCACAACAACTCTGTGAATGCCCTTGAGTGGCCCAGCCAGAGCCCAGATCTAAATCCTATTGAACATCTCTGGAGAATGACTGTATACCGTCGCTTCCCATCCAACCTGATAGAGCTTGAGAGATACTGCAAAGAGGAATGGGCAAAATTTCCCAAAGACAGGTGTACCAAGCTTGTGGCATCATATTCAAAAAGCCTTGAGGCTGTAATTGCTGCCAAAGGTGCATCAACAAAGTATTAAGCAAAGGCTGTAAAGACTTATGTACATGTGATTTTTCAGTTTTTTTATTTTTAATAAATTTGCAACAATTTCAAAAAATCTTTTTTTACATTGTCATTATGGGGTATTGTGTGTAGAATTTTGAGGAAATAAATTAATTTAATTTATTTTGGATTAAGGCTGTAACATAAAGCGCTATGAATACTTTCAAGATGCACTGTATATTATTAAGAAATGATTTTCTTCATTTTTGCTATGTCACACCATAGAACATATTTATAGTAAAAAACAAACAATCATCAGACTACATAAATGTAACATTTTTTTCTTCAAAAACTACCCAGATGCATTTTTGTTTTGTGTAATCTTATACTGAACGTGTTTCTGAAGCAGAAGCTGACCTGATGTCCATCTGTGGTTCTTTAAGCGGTGGACTGGCATCTCCTCCCTGCTGAATGGCCTTTTCCAGATCATTGGCCACTTCCTTAGCCTAAACATTAAACAACAGACACGTCTATATAAAACTATTCCAGATGCCGAGAGTGAGGGAGTGAAATGGAAACTCCCACAATCCACAAGATATGATAGAGACACATTTATAACAGCCACATACACCACTATCTAATGTGCCTGAGAGCTGTTTCTCACCCCGGCCTCCTCACACTGGAACAAGAAGGCCCGTGGAGATCGCTGGCTGGGCTCTTGGGCTGAGATTATGAGGAGAGAATCATAAACACAACTGTCCAGAACAGCTTTGGCCTTCCTGATGCTGCTTAAATGAAAAGACTCCAAAACCTCCTATAACAGAGAAAGAGTTTACTGTTAGTATACTGTATAAATATGATTTTAAATATAACATTATAAGAGTACATTTTACAAGCACATACAATTCTAAAAAAGAAGAAGCCATGAGGCATTTTTAAAGCGTAATGTATGCGGGAGAAATCCCACAATGCATTAGCAGAGGCTAAGTGTAAATAGAAACTCCATAAAAGCATAAAGTTCGTTCCTGACCTTGGTCTCGATGTCACACAGCTGCAGGTGGTTGGCCTGGATCTGTATGATCATGTCTTGGCCCCAAACTTTCCCTTTACTGTCCAGGTTCTTCAGCCTGGTGACACAGTCCTCAATGCTGCTCACCTCTCTGCCATCCAGCGCACAGGTGAACAGATGCTGGAGAACAGAGACAGAAGAAAATCTCCAGTGTTTGT
>CAIGQW010054459.1:456309-482459 GCA_903798125.1 Danio choprae
TTATATATATATATATATATATATATATATATATATGATAGTGTGTTTTATGTTATGATGCTTTGTTTCTATTTTTAGGTGTGACCTTTTAACATTCTGTCAGTGGTCTACAGATGAAAAATAGCTATTCTTGGATAATTCTGGTACATTTTATAGTAATGTTGATTAGTGTGCATTGCCCCTGTAAACAAATAAACTAAACTAAAATGTATGAATCATGCAGAGGTGTTTTTCAACCATGAGATTGCTGTGGTTATCATGTAAAGGACCTTGTGCAATTCACACTTATGTCATTAAAGTCCAGTTGAGTTTGTGGGGAAATATATCATGACAGATAAGGCCTTTCTATAACATATGGGTGTTGGTTTTGCATTAACAGTTTATGAGTTTGTTACATACAGTGAGCACAAATAAAAATTTCGTCCCAAATTATATAAAAATTTTAGTCAAGGCCTCCTGTGATGTTAAAGTCCTGTTTATCACAATGCTTAAGGACATTTTTCACAGTATTTTCTGTTATATTTTTCTTCTAAAGTGCATGTATAAAGTGAATGTACAGCAATAAATAAATTGCTATGGCCAGTATAGTAAGCCCCCATAAGATTTTTCTTTTCAATCGGTTACAGAACAAACCACTGTCGTCCAATGACTTGCCTAACTAACCTAACTTGCCTACTTAAGCAAATTAAACTAGTTAAGCCTTCAAATTGCACTTCAATACACTGAATAGTAAAATACTAGTAAAATATTATTAACTGTCAACATGGCAAAGGCAAGAAATTAGATATTAGCACCACTTGAGAAATATTTTATTTATAAATTATTACATATTTATATACAATTATATATTTTGTTTCAGACAAATTCATGTTTATTTTATATAAAAATAAAAATGCATTTTTTACCTCCACTCTGTACTGAAAGTTGTCTTGTCTGCTCATTGATTCTGCATACTCCTTCCTTTGCACTAAAGCATCAAAATCAAGATCAAACCGTGGTACTTTATTTCTTAGCATATGTTTTTTAAATGGGTTTGTACTTACTGTAGATGGATTTGGCACTGGGACGAGACATACCAGAGCCCTGAGACGATGGCTCAGGCGAGTAGCCTCTATAATGTAACAATCACAACACAATGTTTTTATTGACTATTATCAGTTCATTCAATATTGAAGTATTCTTATATAACAGCTCACACTGAAAAATCTGTCACAGCATTTACTCAACCTTTACTTGTTTTAAACCTTTATGAGTTTCTTTCTTCTGTTGAATCATATTTCATCATATTTTTCTTCTGTTGAAGCATATTTTGATGAAAGCTAGAAACCTGTAACCATTGACTTCCATAGTATTTATTTTTCGTACTAGGAAGTCAATGGTTTTCAGCTTTCTTTAAAATATCTTCTTTCATTTTCATCAGAATAAAGAAACTCAAAGGTTTGAGGCTATTATAATATACTAAGCGCTATTACAACATTCAGTATACGGCCACAAATCTGACATTTCTGATGAACTAGTTTGGCTAATGCTGTTATGTCAGTGAAAATAAATACTACTCCATATCAAGATTCTAGAGAATTCTGTTGCAAGTTTTAGGAGTCCTCTTTTGCAAGTTAACAAACCCTTTTAAAAATGAAATACAGCTGATTGTTAAATTAGTTTCATTTACATTGTACAAATATAAAACCTTTGCAAAGTACCCGATTCAAATATAAAAACGTTTACTTCACAACTGTTTTCTCAATATTTGTGGGGCAAAAATAGTGCCAAATTTTAAAGAAAAAAAAATCATTTATTTCTTGCAGTCCTGAGTTTTGTTTTTCTCAACTTATTTCTCACAATTCTGAATTCATATCTCTGTTCACACTGTTAACCCCAGTCAAAATTGTGATTTGTATTAAACTTTAAAAGTGCATCAGTCAGTTAGTATTGTTTGCTTGGCTGCTATGAGAACCGATGTGCGAGAGATACAGATGGCAGGGCATGACGTATTGCACTGAAACACCCTTAAATAGGTTTCAAGTCCAAATTCCACTGGCACACAGGAAAAGATAACACTGACAGAGGTGAGTTAGACATGTACCTTGGCTGGAAAACAGGGTTACCCCCATACATTCTTCAACGTGATGTCGAACACCTGTAAATACAATATTATCAGTCATAAAACCATTCAGAAACACAGCAGATTAACTTCTGTATCTGATCAGCTCTGCCAGGTTGACAGCTAGTCCTGCACACAAGTATCCGTTTAGCAGTTGTGGTTTGACAACCCTGACCTTTCAGAAAAAGGTGAGAAGCGTTTAGTCACCATAATGTAATGAAAGCACGCATATTACATCCTCAAAATGTATAACAAAGGCAGAATACCATGTTATAGTTCACCCAAAATCGGTCTTCAGAATTGTTTAAAGAATGTTGAAAAGTCATTTTTTGGGTGAACCGTCCCTTTAAGACAATATATAGCATTATGTTTTAAACTAGTCAATAATTGAGTACATCCAGATTCACAAGAGAAGTGGCGTTTGAGTTATGATTTACCAGTCTTATAATTTCATTATAGAGAACTTCTAAATATTTTCTAAATGTACTAAAAGTTTGGAATAATTGACATTTTAGCGTAAACAAATCTTGTATATGCTGAGCCAAGGCTGTGTTCGGTTGATTTTTATTTGATTTACTAAATTAAATACTACTACTAATCTATCAATTACTAAAAAGCTTTGGTCATAGGAAACTTCTCTTCAAAAACATTTTTAATGAAAAATAATGTTTGATACCGTTTTGACCTGTAGTTTAAAATGGTATCTCTAATAATGTCCTAACTGAGTTAAGCCATTAAATCATGAAAATTTTTAAAATCATGACACATTTGGCGCAATCATGCTGGAGCGGTCACCATAATATGTTCACTTTTAAGGCTTCATATGCCAATAACAATGCAAGGCATTTGAAATAACTTATTGTAGAAACACAAATGTTCTCAAAAACAGACAAGAAGTGTCCAGTAATGAATTAAATAAACCGATAAAAAATAAAAAATTGCTGACAGCATTATGCTGGAACTTTATGTAACCTGTTAATGTTTTCTTGTAAAGCCACAAGCATAAACGCAAGTGTTACACCATAGAGTAAACTGAGAAAATGAGAACATACAAATATTACTTGTCTAAAATACAATAAAATAATGAAATTAAATTTAAACTAAATAAATAAATTCAACCATTCTTACATTTCAGTTGCCTCAATCTGTATGTGAAACAGTGCCACTACTCGCATTCATTATACATCTATAAAAATAAAAGGTACCACTAAAACAGATTTTGTAATTAACCCAATTATTTTACATTACCTTAGAGAAAATCCTAATGTTTTAACTGCAAATTCCAAATCTAGGTTGAGCTTCCTCCAGATTTCACATATCCTTAAGTCCGTAAAGTGCACTAGAGCAAATATTCTGGACTTCCTGCTTGGAAAAACAGGGGTCAAAGTCTAGTTCCTGAATTATTGTAGAAGGTAAGAGCAGATAAGTTTTCCATTGATATTCTTGAGTTCAAAGGTACGGTCATTATTAAAGGACAGCTCTGTGACGTGTACAGTAAAGTGGCACGCAACGATCCAAAATGCATTTCAACACTTACATCATATCCAAAGCATGTTGCTGTAGTAGATAAAACCATAAACCAAACAGCATAGATTATAAAAGCAAAAAGTTACCATGTAAAGTATTTGGACCATTCATTCTATGATAAATAGTTTGCTCTCAAATGCCACATGGTTTTGTTATCTAAAAGCCCTGAAATTGCACATTTTGAGGATTAACTTGTTTAGTCAAACTCATCTAAATGTCACCTCACAGCTACATAAAACGGCAGGACAGAGAGCTGGAGATCTTCAAAAGGTTAAACAAGACAGACAGGAGGTACATTTAGTGAATAACCAAATCTTTTATTTAATACGGGTATGTACATTTTTGACGACACTGCCAGACTGGCGTGTTGACGAGGAAAAGGTTCATTAAGAATGAAAACTGACACAGATTTACACTGTAGCTCTAGCCTGAGTGCTCTTGGCCAGGACCTTCAGATCTGAAATGCACTTGGCGATGCTTTCCTTCTCCTGAAAAGACAAAAACAAAAATAAAAAATGAGACAAAAGACCAAGAAAGCAATAAGTGTTACAATTTTTTTGTAGTTATTAAATAAAGATGGTCTAAATTAGAGCACTTTTATTAACGGTGTCCTTGTTATACAACTGTTGTGTGTTCAGAGATTGGAAGTGATGTTGGTCAGTTGCTATTAATTCTCAGTTTTCTGTCCACCTCTTAGCAACTGCACTATTATCCAGAAGTGTTGAGGAACAAAGACTCCATCTAGAGGCCAAGCTATAAACTTACTTCTAGTAGACACCAACTCCCACTTACTGGAATTGAGCAGTGTTTGTTCTTGCTACTGTAAATTCTTTCCAGCTTGTTAATGCTGAATGTGTCCATATTTTCAATGCATGCAAATTAAAATGAAACGCAACAGCTACCGTAAAGTAGTTAAAAAAAGATTTATAGCAGAATTCAATTGAGAAAAGAATAAAATTACCACATGACCTTGGTGTTATTCCAGTAAAAATAAGAAATGAACAAATTTTGAAATTGACTTGCACCACCAAATTTAACTAACTTTGTATTAAAGAGCAGAAAAGAGATGTTGTTTTTCAAGATTTTTGTCTCTATTTCAGGCAAGCATCTAACAAACTTTAAGCCATTACAAATTTACAAAAAAAAAAGAAAAAAAGAAAAAAGAAATTGTCATTTTCCGTAAAATGTATAAAAATAACAGTCAACCAAGCCAATATCAATTCAAAAGGAAAAGTCCATTTGTTCTGATTTTGAACAAACTTTCAATTTTGTTTAGCTTCTCAGAAAAAAGCCCTAAATTTCATTAACTTATTTCCTCCCTTTACAAAAAAAACCAAACAAACAAAAAAAAAAAAAAAACAAAAAAAAAAAAAACCCCCCACTTTTCAAAAAAGCAAAAATAATGGAAAAAGCCTTAATGTCAAGCCTTAATTTATTCAAAGCAAACCTGTGTGTGAAATGTGCTGTGAATTGACTTCATTCTTCTTTCACTCAGAAAAACTAAACAAAAATATAAACAGGAGTGCACATAACAGTCTGGTTGTCAAAAGAGAACCTGAAGATGTTGCTGGGTAATTGTACTGTTTGTTCATTCATGCAAACTACTTTGAACATTTTATTTTTAATATCCATTTTATATCTTTGAAATACAAACATGATCTTTTGAATGTAGATTTAATGTGACTTGCATATATTGGTGCAATTCAGACTTAAGAGGTATATATTTGGCTCGATTGCTTGGCTTGCTCTAGAGTTTGATTGACACCCCTCAACCTGCCAATGCTGAACGGTGTTCACTGTGGTTTTGAACCCACGTTCTGAACCCCAGTACACTTGCATCAATCTAGTGGCAGATGTAGGTAACGATGAGACAGGAGAAGCTGCAGAACGGCTGGATCCCACTGCTTGTGTGCCTTTTGAAATGCTGTTTGTTTTCCAGCATGGTAACAATGCAAATGAGCCTATTTATCATGACAGTAATGAAAATGTTAAAATTAACAAGAAGGGAGATCTTTTCTCAAGAAGTTGTGCAGAAACTAGACTTCTCTAGCACCATATTTGGTCCACATTTTTATTTTAATCCCACATGCGTACGTGTACCAGTTATGTGCACCCCTGACAATAAATACAACAAAGTGACAGTGGATCTAGTGCTTTTCTTGTACCTGCTGTGGTGTGATGCTCTTAACCACGCTCTGCTCCACCCAGTTCACCATGTGCTCCTGCTCCATGCGGCGGTGAAGGTTCTGAAGCTCCACCTGATAGTCCAGCCTCTTCTTCACCTCATTGGTCACCATGTGCAGACGCTCTCTGTAGTTGATCTCCAGCAGCATAGCCACGTTATTCTGATGGAAGATTGGATGAAAATCATCAGAAACCTACACTTAGCTCCAGTCTAGATGCAAATAATTCTACATGGAAATGCTTCTCACCCTCTTGGCATCAAAGAGTATGTTTCTCCCTTCTACTCTCCACTGCTCCTTCTTCTCGTTCTCAATGCCCTGAGCATAACTAGTCACAGACTGATCCTTTACCTCCTGAGCCTTTGCCACTTTATCCTGAAGAGGAAGAGAGGCGAGTTATTAGTAAAATAAAAATCTCCTTCAAAAAAAAACAAAAACATCCCTCAATTAGTCTTTAGGTTAGCTCTGCATAGTGCCACATTATTTAGTATGCATGCATCTCTCTATCATTCAAATGTAATTAAAATGGAGTAACAGTTAACAGTAAATGCAAAATGTTACAAACCGCATTGAGTTTGTCAGCGAAGGCAGCTACACCGGGCCCAAACTTCTTGATGGCGTAAATGACGACTGCACCAATGGATGCACCAGCAATGGTCTCGTGATTGACTACATAGATTTCCTTAGATAGCAGGTAGAGGAGCAGACCAGTGCCAAGCATGTAAGGCCCTGAAATCAGAAGACAACACCACTATTACAAACACACCAGGGTATAAAAATTTCATGCAAAATAATCTTCTTGTCACAAAATCAATTGAACAACTTGCTATTCGAAATAAAAAGACTGTGATTTAGTTAAATATTGGAGTTGTTTGTTTCGGAGTTGTTTCTTTTGCACAAACTTTTTTTTCACATCTCTACAAGTGCTCTGAAATTGGGACACTTATTAGTTGTCATCAGTGTTCCAAGGTCTGCAGTTTTACCATGGAATTGGGCTACATTTGATCTGTGTCAGTGGTTTGTCTTTTTTATTCTGCAGGTTAAATGGTATATTCTATTCAGTGATAAAAGCTAGGTTGATTGGCATTACAGCATAATTCAAATGTACAGCATTGCATTATAAATATACTTAATCCTTAACATGAAAAACATTTCTCAATGGATACAAATGAATCATTGATATCGCACCCATCCCTATGACATAATCAACTATTTCAGAGTAAAATATTTCTTTTACACCTAATAACACCTAAACATGCAAGTGTAATTTACAGCAATGCATAATTTCTGCAGATTTAAAGTAATCATTCTTCCAATTCAACTAAGAGGTCATGTTGATTTTCTTTCATTTTACATTTCTCCTCATATATGATGCCTTATGAAAGAGTTCATCTAACTTGAATGTTAGCATGCTGCGATTTTCACACAAGCCTGTGTTTTCCTGCCTCCATTGACATGTATGAATGATAGTCAATTGAAATGTATAGTGCAACTGTCCCTTAAGAAAGGAGAAAATAAAGCTGACAAACCCACCTGTCACACCAGTCTTAGGGTACAGCATTGTGAAAAGCTCCTCAGGAAAGACGCCATGACGGACCTTTCCTCCCTTCTCTGGTAGAGGGGGTACTGGTGCAAGACTCTGGGAGGACTGATGAAAGGAGCGAGGGGCCTGGACCAGGCTAAAGAGAAAGCATGGTTAGAGGTCTACAGATTTCATGCAGTGTCACTTTCTCAGCTCCACAGAGAATTGATCACAAGAATTATAAAATATACACACCAAGCACCAAAAGACCCACTGTTTTTCAGGGAATGACCTGCAAAAAATACCCAATAAAACAGTGAGATAATATCAGTGCTTTTGTAAATGTTAATAAACATCTCAAAGTCACTTAAAATAAAGTGACAAAAAGAGCCTAGTAATCTTGTTTTATTAGACAACTATACAGCTGTTATCAGAAGAATCAATGATTTGACTCGAATGAAATCATTTTTAATGCATGAATAAAATATACCTTTAAACCCGTCTGCCTACATGTCATTAGCTAAATAATAACATACTATATTTGTTTTCAACATTTTGCTTTACATTGACTTTAGTGCATAGAGCAAATTTAATAAAATGTACGTCCTTGCACACAAAATGTGCAAGCTGTCAAGTCTCATCAGGTTAGAAAATAGTGCAAATATAGTTCCACAACATATTACTGCATGTGATCATGTACATTATTACACACATAATAAGTGGTAAGCTCTGAATGTGCAGTTATTAGCCGAAAGCTAATGCTAAAACTAAATACAAGGGCACACTGAAAACACAACAACTTCATCATCTTTCTCATACATAAATGAGTGCCTGAGCTTAAAAGCAACATTTCATGGCATTCACTACGTTATTAGAAACCGAATATAGATTCATAAGAGTAAAATTGTTTCTCTATGGATTCATGTGCGGCAGTTCACACCGTGCGGCCTTCAATTTTACCCTTCAACTTCACATTGGTCCATAAAACAGTCTACTTAATCCGCACAATCAGTTCAAACAGTTAGAGTAGATTTTATTTCTTAAAACTACCCACCTGAGACGAGCACCAGCCTCGACAACATGTTTTAACGGGTGAATGTCAAGATCCCCGGCCGAAATGTCTCTGCACCGGGCTCTCTGTGCCCTTCTAGACCAAGGATGAGAAACTCTCGCTGCTTATATCGCGAGATGTTCTGAAACCAGTGTCTGTCACCCACATCCGGGAAACTCTTAACTCGACAGCGCATCAACATTTTACCTTAAAATCAAAAATAAAAGCTTGTAAGTTGTTGCTACATTCATATTTGAACATTTATGTGATAATAAATAATAGCAGAACGCATTCCAATAATAAAGTCGTCAAGAGAAACAGCAGTTATCCATGTATGAGTTAACATTAACGGAGTTAACATATTTCGTTAACCCTGACAGCAGATGGCGACAGTTTAGCATAAAGCATTGACACATTGTTGCTATATACCAAGGATGTTCAAACTTTTTCGTATGAATGGTCGAAAACCAAATATCATTGAGAGCCGTGGGTCGAAGGTAAATACACCAAACTATTTTACATTAAAGTTGCCATGTGTAATTTCCTAATTTATTCAATAATATTTCAAAATAAATAGAAAACATCACTTTGAATGGTATTAACTAATGCATTGCAACTTTTTCAACGATAACTTATTGCAATAAAACATAAACAATCACATTGATAACACAGTGGAGTTCAATGCTAAATACACTTGTCAAGCAGAATCTGCCTTTGCCTTGATTTGCTCACCAAAGTCTCTGCATTGTCAGATGACAGTATGTACATTTAAACAAAATATGATTAATTTACACCATTTAATTAAAACATTTAATTTCAGTTAGCTTTTAACAATAAAACAAACAAAGGGGTAACATTGAATTTTAATTGACAATCTCGAAAGGATTCCAATCATTCTCCCTCTCCTCTCAAATGGGATGGCGGGCCAAATCAAAGGTTACCTTGGGCCAACTTTGGCCTTCGGGCCTTAGTTTGGGCATCTCTTTTATATACAGTACATTGAACATTTAAGTGATTATACCTAATTTCTGAAATAACTGGTATGAATGCATTTTAATAGAAAAAAGAAAACAAAAGAGTTGACAGTGATGTAAGTTGAGCGCTACCGCCATCTTTGAAGGATACAAGTTTTCATAAAGTGGTACCAAAGTCAGTGGTACTCACTGCAGAGCGACATGGGTAGTGATGGAGCAAGGGGAGCTTGAGCTCCAGCCACTGATCTATTATAGATTATAGATCAGTGGATCCAGCTCCTTAAAAAAAAATGTCGTCAAGTATTGAACATAGATTACAATATGTAAAAATATCCAATAAAATATTACAAATACAATAATAAAAGTGAAAGAGAGAAAAAAAGGTATAAGACAATCATACAAATAGCTTAAAAGATTCATATATAAACCTAGTGTGTTTACTATTTTTCAATCCAAGTAACATACTGTATTTATCTTGTGACTTCGGCTCCTCTTCCAGCACATTGCTGCTATTATAGATTGTTCTGAGATTTTCATGGAAAGACCATGAAATCTGCCGGCAGACCTTTTTACTATACAAACACAATCACACACTCAATACCTGAAAGTCATCACACCACATTTCTTTTATCTCAAAAGGGTATGGTGAGTGCAGCAGAGATTACAGAATGATGTGGTATTCATGACAAACTATTAGCAGGTGGCATTGTACTATTGGCTGATCGTGGATTTAACACTACAAAAAAAAAGTGTAGGTATGATGTGTGCCAAAATCAAATTACCTTAAGGGTCATGCACAGCTGGATGCTAAGGATGTTGAAGAGAAGAGACTAGAGCCATTTCACATCTTCAAATGTTTGCGTGTAATAAATACATGTTTCATTCAAATGTCCCATCTTCATAGTTCTCCTATGTGAGGGGGAAGACATTACATTTTTTGGGCAAAATTGTCACTGACTGCTGCTCATTAAAAAAATTTGTTTGAATGTGACCGTGTTTTTTAAATGCCATTTCTGTATGTTTATAATCTTATGTTCTGTTTTTTCAAATAAACATTTGGAACGTGTACATATGACTTGTATTTTTTATGTAAATACAAAATGAAATATAGTATACATAACAAAACGTTATTCTTGCCAATAATTGTGCAGTACATTTCACAGTGGAATAAGTTTGGAACAATTGTCATTTCAATTACAGAAACAACTGACAGTAGTACTGATTACCTTCCCTCAGATGCACCTGTCCATCAACTAGTTGGTGGAAGTTGTTATCAGTTTGTCTTCACAATACTGCTTGGCGGTTTAATTATGTTTCTCTGGTATAGTCACTTTACATTTGCCTTCTCCTTATCTATTTCTGATAAAGAAACTGCGTTGTATCTTCAAGTGTAAACTCATATTCAGCAAATATTGATATCTTGCGCTTTCTCTCTGTAAAGTAAGCGCATTCTCCAAATATGGCGGCGTCTACCCAAAATTCAACGCGTTGGTGACGGTGAGCCAGCAGATGGCGACATTTGACCTTAAAGCAATGCTGATTCTTTCAAGTTGCTGATATTTAAATATTTAAATATTTTATAATAATAATAAATGTCTGAATCACTCGACTGAATGCATTTCAATAGGTTGTCATTCAGAAAAAAGAATGTTTATTTTAAGTACTGTATGCACTCTGACAGGGAGCTAGCTGATAACGACATTTTACCATAAAAACAAATCCAGCGCTGGCATATTGGCAAGTTGTTCCTATAATATTTTAAGTTTCTATGAATATTTTAATTGTGGCATCTTTTTTGAGATGATAATTAATGTCAAAACGCATTTTAATGTGTCTTCATATAGTTTAATACTTCATATTGTTTAAATTGATTCTTAGATGCAATCTGAATTGGCACAATCCTAAAATGTTCACACTGAACACAGGTGAATTCATCAAATTAATTTATCATTCATCCTGTTTCTATTTTACCTTGCATCAAATGTTTCCTTGACTTTTTCAATTGTTTCAGAAGTTCACATATAGACATTGGCTTGATGTTATAAATCTTGTATCACACTGAATGTTGATTTTCTGTTGTCTTTTCCCCCCTCAGTCCCTCCCCGTCACTATTGCTGCAGCTAATGACCTCCCCTCAGTGCTAATCTTAGGGCCCATCCGTGTGTGGCACCAGTTTCAATACGCATGGCTGCTGAGATAGAGGAACTTGTACAAGTTGTGAGGTTCATCTTACTTCCTGTTAAGCAAGCAAGTCAAAAAGAAATAGACCGCCCTTTGTTGAATGAACTAGTTTTCAAGTGTCATGTCAGCTTCAAAGCATTCAGACTCAGCTTTCACAATTATTTTGAATCCAGCGACTCCTCTAAGAACAGGTACTTTTCTATTTAAGACACAAATACGCTAAATGTTATAGTTTATCTTGAACTTGGATTCTGTGTTGGTTTATCTGTTTGAATGCATGTTTGTTATTGAGTTCCAATGTATTTGGTTCTACCTTGTTAACATTTTATAACCATTTCAAAGATTACTTAAAGGTTACTGAAAAAATTAAAAAGCGGATTGAAAAGTAGTTTGGATTTTCAGTAAATCCAATGTCTAAAATTGTTGCAAAACTGTACATTGAGCATTGCAAACTATCACTTTGTCTTAAAGACATTTTCTTGTGATGATAAAACGATTACATGCATATTGAAGAAAACGTTTGCATTTAAACGAATCACAGATGGTTCCAACTTTTTTTTCAGTTACATGTAGCTGTAGCCAGTTTTGAAACAATATGACAACAGAAGTGAATGACTGGCTGTGCTTCATCTTACAGTATGTTGAATTTAGAATTCAAAATTGTATATGTTTTAGAGGACTAATGATATAGTACCACTTAACGTATGTTGATTTAACGTATGTTGTTTTCAACTACAGGAAACTGCCATTGCAAGAAGCATCCATTTACATCATAAGGTGACATTCCAGTGCCTGCCTTAAAATATCACACTTTTTTCAACTCGTTCAAGGTAAAAAAAAAATGGAAGGTGCTTATGAAAACAAAAGGTCACCAACTGCAAATTACGAGTATAAAGTGGAACAACGTGCCGTGAGGCACAGAGAAATCAGCCATCGGAATAACACAACATCATGTCGCAGTCCCACCAGAGATCTGGACACACGGCAGATGAAAAATGAACTGCATCGCAAAAGACAGTTTGAGTTCTTTAAAAGAAGACCCGTGGACCATGGCACATACTCACTGTTATCTCCAGTGCCAAGACACAGATACCCAAGGGAAACCCTGCATGCAGCACAACATATGACGCACACCTTAACGTCAATCAGACGGCCCTTGATAACTAGTCAAAATGTAAAGCTCCAGAGAGATGGCATAACCTTGGCAAATCAGGTACAGATTTACTATTAACCAGTTCATTGTCCTGTTACTGATTGTTGAACAGATTTTCTTTACGCTCAGGTTTTCTGGGTTCCACAACAAACCTTTATGTGAACAGTACTTTATAGAATCGTTTCTTACACTCTAAAAATTCTCAATCAGCCCAAATTTGGTTATATGGACAAACTCAACCATTGGGTTAAAATTGGGTTATAAATTTAATTTTAAAATGTAACCCAGCAGTTGGGGTTTGCTTATTTTATAAGCATTTTGGGGTTAAACAACCCTGCACTTTTATAGTATTAGTTCAGTTTTAACAATTGAACAATCCAAGGAACATTTTCCACCATAAAGAATATTTTGTTGAATGGAAAGGTTACAGTTACAATTTATCAGTGACTATTTATAACAGGAATCAATTTTTTAAGACAGTGGCTGATGTGACTCTTAAACAAATACTCATTTTGAGCTGTAAATTCAAGTAAATGTGATGATTTATTTTGATGGTTCTCTGTCTGAGACATTGTCAACTAGTAGACATTAGTAGACTTTACTTAATATTTGCTTTACTTAAGACCATTACTTAATATGGTCTCCCAAGAGACATTCTACTATCTGCTATCTTTGCACACACATGCCAACTTATTCTCCCAGCCCTAACAGTCTAATAATACTTCAATGATCAAAGCTACTTAAAGTCAACAGAATGTCTAAAGGAGCCCATCAAAAGGCAGTGTAACTGAAAAGGTGGTATGTTCCTTGCATCCCCATGTTAACACTGAAATCAAATGTCTAAATTCTAAAGGTCTCCACATCTTCAATGAATGAAGAAAAGCAGCTGAAATCAGATGTGTGGGAAATTCCAGGCCTCAGTTCTGTTCAGCTTCGGGGGAAAGTGAAAAAGGAGCGAGGTTAGTGGAATTTATAATCAATGACCACAACCAGGCCATAACATTGTTTTAATTTAAGCAGATGCATGCATTCAATTCTATTGAATCTAACAAGACCTAACTAAAAATGTGTGTTGCACTGAAAAAAACATTCAAAAGTGTTTTGTAATGTGTGGCAGGACATGCTATCATATATACTAGTTATATTAACAATCTAATTTTGTGTTTACAGTTCTCCTTAAAGAAATTATTCAGCTCTCAAACACCCAGAAGACATTACAGACGGCCAGCATTCAGACGGAGTGAGTTGCTTTCATATTGCTTTTACTGTATTTTCTGCTCAAAGTTTTACAGACAGTCTGCCCCTGGGGTTTAATATGCCAAAATCTTAAATTCAACCATATTGCATCAGCTTTATAAATATTAATACTGTATTGTGCACTCTCTTTTCCCAGGTCTGGATTCGTTACTGTCAAAGAAGTGGTAAGAAATATGCTGCTTGTTAAAAATTTGTTAATTTCAGATACATTGTAAAAAAAAAAAAAAAAGTTTACATATGTGCACACTATTTTATTTATTAATACAGCAATTCATATGTTTTTCAGGATGTTAACCAGTTGACTGACTACTTAGAGGTATGGCAAACGATTACCATTAGCATTCATATTTTAAAACCAACTCTTCTTGACTTACTTTGAAATAAGTTACTTATATTATGAAATCTGACATCTCCACGCAGGAGGCCTTACAAAGAGAAGAGGCTCTTAAAAAGAAGCTCTCCAATCTCCAGAAGAGTGCCGCTACATTACTGCACTCTACAGAGCTCCTCTGGAAGGTATATTAATAAACTACTTCTTGCTGAAGCCCAGCAGCATCATTCAGGGACACACAAACACCTGCCTATAGTCTAAAATCAATAATCAAACCCATTGAGCATGTGAAATCAAGCTGAAGAATGTGATCAGCAACTTGAGGAGTTCATGCAGCTTGAGTGTTTTAAAAATGGAAAGCTATTATTGGTCAGTTTTCAATTACTCATGCAATGTTGTCGTTCTGCACAATACTGTCTCCAGCAGTGGCAGTGTTTCCTGGTTTGGTCACATCAGAAATGTAGAGACAGTTTGGGGGATGGTCATGTGGTTGACAGCATCCGGCTCCTTATGGCTTGTTCAGAAAAATAGATATTTATATATTTTTTTTATTACAGATGAAATGGAGAGAGGTGTAGGTGTCAGAGAGAAGTGTTATTGCATTGCAGGGATGCTTCAAACTCACCCACACTTAAACCTTTACATTGTTCCATATTGAACACATGGAGCACACTTATATATCTCTCAAGAGAGTATATACAAAGTCCCTTTATTCTATAGTCTTTGCCATACAGCAAACAATATAAAATTAAAGATACAATTTGTATTTTGCTTTTTTAACTAAATCCGAGGACGGCAGTTATCACACAGGATGCAGTATGTACAGAAACTCTGTATGTATCGAAAACTCTTAGTTCAGTGGTTGTCTCTCTAGTGCACACACACATTTCCTTTTCCTCCCACAGACACGCTGTGATGAAGACATGTTGAAGAGTAAGATCAAAGCTCTGGAGGCTCAACTGCAGGTCTGCATCAAGGTAAAATGGCAACGTTGCATTTCTGCAACAGCTCAGAGGCATGCTGTGAGAATTACAATTCAAAATTCAAAACAAATACAAATGATTTATAACATCAAAGCATTTCAAATCAGATGGCGAAACCGAAGTTGATTATAATATTTTTATGCATTTGAAAAATTGGTTTGTAAAAAAAGCAAAAGTTGTAAAATTGGTTGTTAAAAAAATCAGGCCCTTCATAAAGACACTTCAAATAGAAGTGCAATTAAATGGTGCAATTTTTTTTTTCAGAAGGTTCCTCAGGATGGAGTGAAAAGGATAGTGCTGAAGATGGAAAAACAGAGGGAGGAGTATGAAAAGAAAGCTCTGAAGGCTATTTATAAGGCAGAGAACGAGAAGGCAGAAGCTCAGAGCAGGTCGGAGTACCTCCAGGTAACAGCCAAATGCAGAGGTCAAAATGTTTTAATAATGAATACAGGTGTGCAATATTTATTGCCAACAATAACATCATAATTGTTGTTTTAACATTGTTCAAGGAGACATTACTGAATGTGTCACTCACTTTGCTAAAATAGAAGAAAAACACACCTTGAGAATGTAGTTAATGCAGTTGAAATGACCCTTTAATTCAAGCCGTAAAAGCAAAAAAAAAAAAAAACACAACTCTGTATGTGTTTTTTTTTTTATATAACTAACAAATTTGATTTAGTTAAGTAATTTCACACCACGGCTGGGTCAGTTGGCCTTTCTGTTTGGAGTTTGCATGTTCTCCCTGTGTTGGCGTGGGTTTCCTCCGGGCGCTCCGGTTTCCCCCACAAGTCCAAAGACATGCGGTATAGGTGAATTGGGTAAGCTAAATTGTCCGTAGTGCATGATTGTGAATGGGTGTGTATGGATGTTTCCCAGAGATGGGTTGCAGCTGGAAGGGCATCCGCTGCGTAAAACATATGCTGGATAAGTTGGCGGTTCATTCCGCTGTGGCGACCCCAGATTAATAAAGGGACTAAGCCGAAATGAAAATGAATAAATGAATGAATTTCACACCAACAAATAAGAAATTATTATTGAGTTAGAAACAATATTAGCTGTCTATTTCCGGTTTCATCAACAAAATAGCCTAAAAGAAATGGATATATGTGCGATTCACTGTGGTGTTTTGTTCCAGAATGAATCAGTTGAATGAACCAAGAGAGTCAATGATCCATTTATAGTGTCTGCATCCAAAATCACATATTTACCTACCTAAAATCAGTATGGCAGAAGAATTGTCTAATTCACATAAAGCAATAGTGAAAAAGTTGCTGTATTCTGTATTCACCTTATTCTGCAATGTGGAAGTAAACTATTTTTGGCAATTGTTGTAGGACTTCCGATTCATTTGCCTATTGGGGAAATGACTAGGAATAACAAACAGCAGAAAATAATAAATATACTTCCTCAACAAAAAAATAATACAATAGAAAAAGCTAAACAATTACCTGTTGGACACTCTCTCATCCATCTGTAGGACACACACTCTCCTCTCCATATGAATGAAAAAATAAACTTTTATATTTACTAACATTATACTTATAGAATCATAGCATACAGCTACTCTCTGATGATTTAAAGTGCTTCTTTTATCCTCCCTTATAAGGCGCTTTGGATAAAAGCATCTACTAAATGAGTAACTGTACTAAAAATTATGCAGTTGCAGCCATTCACTGCCTTGTTTTTTTAAGAATTAGGCATTTTGAACATCGTTTGAATTAATTATTCAGTGAATCACTGAAGACAGATAGTGTGTCTAAAATTAAGTACTGCCTGAATACATACTACATTTGAATCTTAACTTATTTTTTGACCGTTGAATGGAATGTACCACATGCACCATCACACGACCTTCCTGCATCAGTTGCATCACTTCACTTCTATTGATACACTCTCTCCTGTGGCCTCATATGATTGTAAAGTGGCCATCAAATATGCACTCAGCAGATGTCATTATTAAATACTATTCAGAAGGTACTATTCAAGTATGTGATTTTGGATGCACCTACTGGTGGCTTTAGTGTCATATTTATCCATAACATGGCCTAAAACAGCCAAGGAACCAGCACAAAAGGCAAATAATTCAAATTTTCTTAATTTAAATATAATTTCTTGTAAATTTAGCACACCCCCAATATCAGAAACGTAAAAAATTATGACATAAAAAGCCTCCCTAATATGAGAACTCCTAGCTGTAATCCCATTGTAATTCCCACTGTTCCCTCCTCTCCTCCAGGGGGCGCTGCAGACAACACAGTCAGAGTCTAAGCACTGGCAGATGCTGTGTGAGGAGCTGAGAGAGAGCTCCAGTCACATGAAGAAGATACAAGATGAGAGCACTGATCAAATGCTGCAGCTGCAGGGACACTTAGAGGTACTGCAAAACCACTGTAACAAACTAAGATGACAGATTTAAAAGTCTTGAGTGGCACAAAGCACATCAAAGAAGCTGACAAACCACAAGACAGAACGTGATCAACCTGCTTTCAGCACAGCCGATCAGAAAATCCAAGAATGTATCATAATACTTTGTCATGTATATCTTTTTGTTAACATGAAATATCAGTTTTTTTAATTTGCAGACAGTCTCCTGGTTATGAAAATGGGCAGACATTATGCCAGCAGGCACCTTGATGTCAAAACAACATCAAATTAGTATTGAGATATTGACGTCAATAAAACATGTCAAAAATGCTAATCGACAAAATATTGACGTCCATCTGACATCCACACATTGATGGCCTTTTGACCACCAAAAGAATAGCACAAAAAGTAATATAAGAAAATTTGAATTAATCTGAAACCTTAAATTCCAAATTACAACTTTACAGTGGATTTTGTATCCCTATAATGCATGTAAACTACCATGATGTCAAAATGACATCAAACATGTACCCTTTTTACATTTGCGGCTTTCTCAGTAGCGAAAGTCGTTATAGTTGGGTAAACTTAGAGCTCAGTAAATGGGAGAGTACAACAAACATTTATTTACAATCCTATTTGCTGAAATAATAAGAGAAAAACTCCACAATGGTGTTATCATGACTTTTAAAAAAAGGGAAAAATTGTGTGAAAAATCTAAATAATAAGAACTTTCAGGGCTTCAAGATGCTAATGACCGTTAAATGCATCATAGCAGTATATTGAAAAGGATCCATTGGTGTCAAAAACATGTCAAAAATCAATTAGACAATCCTGTGATTGGTTTTTGACATGTTTTGTGATGCCAATGTTAGATGTCAATTAGATGATGGTTTGACATCAAATTAGTGAATTGACATCAAATCGATTTACCTTTTTTTTTTTTTTTTATTAATTTATTTTTGATGTCATTTTGACCTATCTGGGATATATGTCAGAGACTGAATGCTCTGATCAGTTTCATTTATTGCTGTTTAAATGTTTGTGCAGCGTTCTGTGGGCCAGGAGGAGATGCTGAGGAAACAAAGCGAGTCTCTTGAGCAGGAGCGAGCAGAACTTCATTCCTGCATCTCAGAGCTGCAGGAGGAAAACCTCACCCTGAGAGAGTATCTACAGGAGCTCACAGGTACACATCACATTCATGCAGATCTTCCACTTCATTTCATGTTGCTCCATATATGTCTTTACTTTATTTGTGTGTCTCTCTCTCTTTCTCAAACACTTAAAGGAAACAACCATGAATGGTGGAACAGTAGCATAGAAACACACGAAGAAGTTTCAGTATTGGACCAGCTCCTGCAAACCGATAACAGCCCAGCCAGACATCTTAAAGATGCAGAACACAGACTCAGATCGAAAGAAAAAGAGGTAAAGATCTGCCAAAGAGGCCACTGAAATAGGTGGCCATTAATAAGCATCTTTGACTATGTAAAAAAATAAAAAAATAAAATTGGGAAGCTTTAATGTCAGTACATTCTACTTTATGCGCCACTATATTTTGGGACTCTGGACAACAAAACCAATCTGGTATATTTTTGTCTATTGTTTAAGAAGAGGAAACCTCTTCTTAAACTCTACTTACTCCGCTCCTCTGGCTCTCCATCATCCTTTATGTACTGTAAACTAAAGACTATGGGAAAAAGAGCTTTCTCATTCAAAGACCCCAAATTATGGAATGGTCTTCCTCATAATATCCGAACTGCACTACTTCAAAAAGTTGATTATGGCATATTTATTTATGTTTGCTTTTAACTTATGGTTTGTTTAATACTGTTTTTGTATATTGTACCATTTTAAATTATTTTAATGTGTTTGTTATCTTCTTTTGTAGCTCATTGGGTTTACAAATAAAATGCATTATTATTATTATTATTAGTAGTAGTAGTAGTAGTAGTAAAACATTAAAATAAATGTTAAATAAAAATAAAATACGTATTCTGTCAAAAACATACTGTTGTAAAAATCATTATTTTTCATTCTGAGAAACATTATTATAAGATGCTGTGTAACTGGTGGTCATTTGTTTGCAGTGTATGGAGCTGCAGGCAGATCTTGAGGCTTTGGAGCAGGAGTGTTACGGCTATCAGACCAGACTGACCCAATGCAGAGAAGAAATGAACACAATGACCACACGCCAGAAGAAGAACAGGGTGAGACTCTAGAACCATCACTTTCTATTTTGATTATATTGCTGCACATCTCATATTCAGATCAAGCCAGTATTACATCATACTCAACATCCTCCACACTTCATCTCCTTTTCAATTGGTTTCTCAATGCCATCAATAATTTTCCTCTTCATTTGTATCCCTGAATAGAGTGGATGTTGTAGGTCGTGGCTGTGTATGTGTGTGTTCTTACTGGTCCTGATGGCGATGGTGTTGGCGGTGCTGTGGTTTTATCATCCACCCGTCAGAGAGCAGCTCCGTCATCTTTACTCGGAGCTGGAGGAGCGCTTGGAGGACTACCTCATATTGACGGCATCCGCTCGCAACAGAGTCTGCTTTAGACCTGTGTGACAACAGCAAAGCCAAGAGGCCAATAGAGATTTCTTGTGCATATTTATATTTTATTATTATTATTTTATGTTTCTAATTGATTTTGTATACAAGTATTTTTTGAAGTCAAGACACTTTTGTTTTTTAATTACTCACATTTAACTCTTTGTTTTAGTATCCAAGTATTAGTATCAATGGAAGCTCATTTCTGCCACAGGGTAAAAATAAAACTAAATAAGGTAATTGTGACTTTCAAAATTCTGTGATTATATACTCTGAATTATAAGTCTACATCTTACAGTTCTGATTAACTTTATATCTTTCACAAATTAATAAGCTTACTAACAATTCTTAGTTTAGCAGAAACTATTTAGTAGAAGTCCGTTTTTTTCCTCACAATTGTGCATTTATCAGATTTTTTGTGATTCTGATTTAATCTCACAATTCATATTTTTTCTCTCAGATCACTGAATTTATTTGATGCAATTCTGAGTTTATATTTCATAATTCCGACATTGTCTTCTCAAAATATAAAAAAATTCCAAGATTATTTTTTGCAATTTCAAAACTTTTTTGCCTAATTGCAATACATAAACTTGCAAAGTTGTGAGTTTACATCATGATATTGCAAAATGTATTAAATCTGATTTAATAAATCAGAATCTGGGATATAAACTCGCAATTACCTTTTTCATTTATTTTTCTGTGAAACAAGCTTCCATATAAAAGGGACCAAAAACTGGCTTCATATTACAAAACAAAGGTGATATAATGCCTTAATATCCAAATCTGTATCTCATACATAAATTGTACCATTTATGACATTTATGATAAAAAAACTAAACGGTACATTCTAGTGTTCAAGCACAATTGTAAGTCTTGAACAATTTCCCTTTGTTCACTTTGAGTTTTGTATTTTGCCATAAGTATTAAACTGTATCTGTTTTTTGAGCCGTGCCTTTGTTTCACTAAAAGATGATTTCCAGATAGGAGCGTGCACTTCTTTTAGTTCGCAGCACACACTGAGGATAAAACAACAATACCGTTCCGTTGAATGGCTGAAAAGCACATTGTCATGACAGGTGACTCTCTTTAGTGTTCCAGACTGACCTGCACTCTACTGGAGCTCTGACACAGCTCATTTAAACACATTCACACACTGCCCCTCCTCTTGCCCAACACAACTTTGCACCATGGTTTCCTGTGTAGAGATAACCAGAGAGCAACGAAAAACATCCACTACAACTCTATATCACTCAGAAAAGCTTGACAGGCATCATACAGGGTGAGTCATTTCATATGCTTTTGCTTTAAAGTGTTTGCTTGATATACTTAAAATGAATACTTTTTGATGACCCAATTGCAACTTAATATGACGCAAAACTGGAAGTGCTGTTCAAAACATGTACAATATGCTGTAAGCCTGAGGTTTAGCTAAAGACATTTTCATATTTGCTTAATACTATTATACTGTATCCAGCATTGTGATGTTTCATCTGATGACTGTAATTTCATGTATTTCTAGAGGTTGTGATCAATGAGGTCGCCTCTTCTGGTGTGTTTTGTTGGACTGTGTTTGTGGACTTGTGTCATTTCTCTGAAGATCTGCGCCTTCAACATCCAAAGCTATGGAGAAGCAAAGGCCAGCAATAAGAGAGTTATGGAGATTTTGACAAAGGTACTGTACAAGTGTTAATTGAGATTACAAATAAAGTTTACCTTAAATGCTTGCATTTCTATAAGTGTTTTGTACATTTCTAGATTATTTCTCGCTGTGACCTAAGTTTGATTCAGGAGGTTCGAGATTCTAGAGGTGAAGCCATTTCTGCACTGTTGATGCATCTGAACAGGTAAATATTACTTATATTAGTTTCACTTAGTAACTATGGTATAAGGTGCATAAATGAGTACACTTTTGAAAATTATTATTTTTTTTATCCATTTCTCAGTGAATGTAGACAATATATTTTCGTTAAAACCATTTCAAGCATTCATTTTCCTTCGGCTTAGTCCCTTTATTCATAAGGGGTTGCCACAGTGGAATGAACTCCAACTTATTCAGCATATGTTTTACACAGCAGATGCCCTTCCAGCTGCAACCCAGTACTGGCAAACATCCATACACACTCATTCACACACATACACTACAGCCAATTTAGTTTATTCAATTCACCTATAGTGCATGTCTTTGGACTGTGGGGGAAACCGGAGCACCCGGAGAAAACCCACACAAACACGGGGAGAAAATGTAAACTCCACACAGAAATGCCAACTGACCCAGCCGGGCTCAAACCAGCGACCTTCTTGCTGTGAGGCGACAGTGTTAACCACTGAGCCACCTTGTCACCCCACCCTTTCAAACAAACAGTTTAATTAAACAGTTATAGAGTTTGGTCACCTCATGTCTTTAGGAATAGACAAATAATACATTTAAATTCAAATGAAGTACTGCAAAAATAAGAAAAGTTATTTGAAATTGTAATAAGATTTCACAATTTTACAGTTTATATACTGAATTTTTGTTCAAATAATTGCAGCCTTAGTGCGCAATAGGCTTCTTTTAACCCCCCCCCCCATTTATTATTTAACTGTGTTGAAATAATTCATTGTCTTTTTTGGTTTACCAACAACACATGAACAAATTCTAACAATGTGGCCAGAATTTACTGAAACAAATTATTATATTGTGAGCACAATTTACTTAAACAAGCAAACACATTTGTAAAGCATGATATGCTCCACTGTAATAAAATAACTTTACACTTTTCACATATTGAATTTTATTTAATTAACACTTTAAAGGGTTTTAGTTTTCTGATTTCAGTAAAGATATATAAACCTGATATTCAAACTTAATGTGGTTTCGCTGATGCGTCTAACTATCAATACAGAAGATCCAAAACATTGTTTTCCCTTTCCTTCCTCCAGATTCGACAAATCTCACATTTACGCCCATTTAGAAAGTAAAAGATTGGGGAAGAAAACGTATAAAGAGCAGTATGTGTACATTTACAGGTAAAAAAAGAAATCATCTTAAAATATGCACAGATTTGTATACACATTAAAATACAAATTATCTGCAGTGAACATACCTGAATGTTGTGTGTTGACAGAAAAGACATGCTACAGGTGCAAGAGCAATACGAGCACCCAGAGGTCAATGAAAGTGCATCAGAAGTCTTTTCCAGAGAGCCCTTCATCATATGGATCCGCTCTCCAACAACTTGTACGTCTCATAAAACCAGCAGAATAAAACAGCAAGTGTATGTTTGATCTGATTGGTCGTGTCTTGTTACAGTGGTGAAGAACTTTGTCCTGATTGGTCAGCACACCTGTCCTAAGACTGCAATGAAAGAGATGGATTCACTGTATGAGGTCTTTCAAACCGTCAAGAAGAAATGGAAAACTGAGGTACTGCACACACATTTAATGTACAATATACAGTTGAAGGAAAAATTATTAGCTCTCCTGTTTTATTCTTTTTCAAAGATTTCCCAAGTGGCCCTTTTTTTTTTTTACACACACATTTTTAAATGCAGTAGTTTTAATAACTAATTTCTTTTGTCTTTGCCATAATGACAATACATAATATTTTACTAGTTATTTTGCAAGATACTAGTAAAGGCTTAACTTGGTAAATTAGGTTAACTAGGTAAGTTAGGTTAATTAGAAAAGTCATTGGATAACAATGGTTTGTTCTGTAGCCAATTGAATAAAATAATTTCTTAATGGGGCTAATAATATTGACCCTAAAAATATATATATGTTCTTAAATAAATAAAAAAAACGCTTCTATTCCAGCCAAACTAAAAGAAATAATACTTTCTCTGGAAGAAAAAATATAACAGGAAAATTTCCTTGCTTTGTTAAACACCACTTGGGAAATTTTGAAAAGCTATTAAAATTTCACAAAGGGTTAATCATTTTGGCTTCAGTTGTACATATATAATATATTAGATTGTATACAGTGACCAGTCTAAATAAGTAATAGATTTTTATCAATTTCTTAGTGAATATGGACAATATATATTGTAGCATTATTTCAAAACAGTGTTATTAAATAGTTATATTCATTAGCATATTCAAGAGTTCACACTTAGATATTGCTTGATAATAATTGCAGGTTTGGCATGCTGTCCCGGGAGAGAACCCTGAGCTCGGAGATAATTGAGCCCAGGGCTCCCGCCTGGTAAATAAGCATATAAGGGGGTCCGAGATCAGATAGTTCTCGAGAGCTCCCCCTGGTAGATAAGCATATAAGGGGTACGAGATCAGATAGTTCTCTACAGCTCCCCTTGGTAAAGGAGGAAAAGGAGGAGATGGGGTGGATGGGGGGTTTCTTCGAAAACGAAGATGAGAGAGTAGTTTTTTGACAGGCTACTTATAGGGAGTTTGTATTAATCTGATTGGCTTACTAGTGATTACTGATGGGAGACCGGCTGCGATCAATCATATCACGTGCTCCTCTCGAAATTAGTTTGTGAAACTTCACATAGTGTGGTCACCTAACATCTGAAAAAATAAATAAATAAAATCTCCCCTTAATAAAATTTTGTTTATATTTTCCCCAAACACTTTCATTTTTGAGTTCATTTTGACACCGTAGTCTTAATTTATTTATTTATTTAGTTAAAGTTGTTGAAATTGTACTAATTTCTGATGGCCACTAATTTCTGATGTTTGTATCTTCTTTTATCTAGAATGTGATGTTTCTCGGGGACTTAAATGCTGCCTGCAATTACGTCACTAATAAAGGGCTGAAAAACGTGCGTCTCAGGAGTGACCCAAAGTTCCACTGGTTGATCAGAGATGAACAAGACACTACAGTGCGTGAAAAAACACGCTGCGCTTATGACAGGTACAGCATACCTAGACAGTAACCATAAAGACAACAGAGCACTGCAGGGATGACATCATTTTGTTGGCCAAATCAGAGGATTGCATTAATGCACTGGTTAGAATTGTAATTTCCCATTCATGTTTTCCATAAGGACAAGTCTTGCTCAACAAAAAAACTTTGTTAAAATAAGCCATGAACCAAACCAACAATCAGCAAGTCAATTAAATACCTTTCATCAAAATTATTGTACAAACAAGAAATTTTCACAGGAAGTATGTGGAGCTAAAAAAGATATTAAGTAAGAATTACCCTTGCTTGTTCTGACTTTCTGATGGACTGGATATTTCAAATCTATTATAGTGTAGAATAGTTAGCAAGAGTGGGAGTAAAATCAAGAAAAAAATTGACTAATAATAGATGAGTTTTCTAGTCTGTAGTCCCTTTTGAGCTGCCTGTAAGCAAGCAATGCGTTCTAGACATCTAAAAGCTAAAAGTTGATGTTGTATATAATGTACCAAAAAAAAAAAAAAGAAGATTTTTGAGCAAGTACTTTTAACAAAAAACAAAACAAAAAAAGACCCTGACTTGAGAATTATACTCTATTTTCAGGTCTTAGGACTTATTCCTGCAGCTCTGAGTCTATGAGTTAGCATATTGCCTATATGTTTTATTATATTACATACAATATTACAAAGGCATGCCAATAAATGTTTGATAACCCATCTGTTCAATCTTTCTAAAAACCCTCTCAAGGATTATTATTCATGGAAAAGAGCTCATTTCTGGGATAGTTCCGGAATCTGCTCAACCGTTCAACTTCAAACAGGAATTCAATCTCTCTGAGGAAGAGGTAAGTAATTGTACTGATCTATTAATTTCTTTAAAGAGTAAGTAAAAAGGTTTATTTTTTTCTGTTTCTTTGCACTTATAGGCTTTGGAAGTCAGTGACCACTTTCCAGTAGAGGTGGATTTAAAAGCAAACCATCGTTACCTCCTGCGCCATGAACTGTAATATGATGCATATCTGTGAATACAACTTACAAAGTATACAGATACTCATTTTATATCATTATCAGCCTGATACTGTGATCATTTATTGCTACATAGGACTGTTGGCACTTGGAT
>CAIGQW010054459.1:487459-515764 GCA_903798125.1 Danio choprae
ACACACACACACACACACACACACACACACACAATTTATTAAGATGTAATTTATCATGTTAATATAGGTTAAAATATATTTATTTAACCTTTGATTCATATATTTAACAGTGTTTATATACAAGTGTACAATTATTTTTAGTTACATTTTAATGTGTTCATGTTCTTGTTATCATGGCCCTGTTTAAACAGGAAGCAGCGATGTCACAAAGCGGTAAGCATCACACTCTCATTTTGTCAAGTGGTGGAACATTCAGAGTGTTTGTCATGTCTGTATCAGATTTTTTCTGTACGGGAAGAAATTAATTTTTACAAAAGATGGACCACAACATTGCAGATTTACTGACGGATGCATTCGCAGGTAAGAGTTTTGCTCAACTCTTTTTGTGAAATAAAGCAGTAAAGCTTTTTAGCCAGTTGTGCAGTTAAATATGTTTACCACTAAATCTTTTTATCTCACAAATAATGTGACTAAAGAACTTTTTAAAAATGTTTTTATTTAAATCGCCTCTGAATTGTCACAGGTGTTTTTTCCCATACTGTATGTTGAATTGGATTGTGTTGTGTTTTATGATTGAAGTGATTATTTGAAAACTTAGAAAAGGTACTGGTACTTTTCTGCCAGGACCTTTTGTCTACAGCTGTTACGATAAATACTCATTTGTGCATATACCTGCATTTTAAAAAATAAAAACAGAGCCAAACTTTGAGGATCTACACTTTGATGATGACACTGCAATGGCGCACAACGTTGATGTATCTCAAGATATGGCAGATACGGAGGACGACGCGAACAGTAACAGAGAATCCAGTGAATGTGACTCTGAAGAAGATGAGCAAGCAGCAAACAACATAAACACACCTCAAAATGCAGCAGATATGGAGAACGATAACAACAGTAACCAAGAATCCAGTGAATCAGAGTCTGAAGTAGATTTAAAGTTTGAAAAAAGGGAACATTTACTCTCAGATGATGACACCGCAGCAGCAAACAATATAAACACACCCCAAAATGCACCAGATATGGAGGACGACAACAACAGTAACCAGGAATCCAGTGAATCTGACTCTGAAGTAAAAGATTTAAAGAGTAAAAATAGGGAATGTTTGCACTCTGCTGATGACGACACCACAACAGAACACAGCATGAACACACCTCAAAATGCAGCAGATCTGCAGAATGATGAAAAAAATAACCGAGAGTGCAGTGGATCTGAGTTTGACTTAGATTTGGAGTGTAAAAATAGAGAAGAGGAAACTAAAAACTGTTCAGAGAACAATAGCAACTTCTCATTAGATAAGCAAAGCATGAAGGCAGGATCTACGCTCAGTGGTTCATGGGATGACAACAATTCAGATGAAAATAAGACACCGACCCAAGACCAGCAATTAAGCTTTATTGATGAGGACTGCAGAGAGGATGGATTCGAAGATATCCATCAAGCTGAAGATGACAATGTGCTGGAAATGGCCCTTCAAAAAGGAACTCCACTTGATTTGGATACAATGAGCTCTCATGAGGAGACCAGTTCCCATCTATTGTCCTATCAGATGGTGGATAAACCTGAAAATGAGAGCTTAACATCAGAAGAGGACACAGTGGAGCCGAAAAGCACTGAGAATGATAATAAGCTCTACTGTCTTAGCTCAACATTGCAAGACAGGCCTGTAGCATCAATAGACGTCCAGTCTGGGGATGAATTGAAAGAGTTTACAGAAGATGATCTTGAGAGAGAAGAGGAAGGCTTAGCAGAATATCCCTCTGATCTGTCTGAAAGTGACAGTGGGGACAGCGGTGACGGTCAAACCATGGACACAGAGCTAGATGATGGCTTAGGTTGGTCAGGTGAGATGAAGAAGCTGGAAGAACCAACCCTAAGTTACCAAGCTGTAACTTTAAGAAAATATGCTGAAGATGTAAGTGTGGAACATACAGACATGCTTAAATATGTCAAGAACGAGGATATGTATGAGATGACCACATCTAGGAAATCTAATGAAATTTTGTTTCAAACAAAGCAGGACAGTTTTAGAGAAGACGATTATAACAGTGAGATTTCATATGCTAGGGAAAGTTCTGATTTTGAGATCACTGAAAATGTTCAATCCAGGTCCTGTGATTTCTACAAGAACAAGCAGCCTGAATATGATGGGGATATCAGCAGTGATGGCGACTACTGGAAAAACCAAGACAAAAAACCTAAATTGCCATTCCAAACAGAGAAAAACAAGCCAACTCTCCTGAAACAAGAGCACACCTTCTTTGAGGATTTTCCAACAGATGTTGAGCATGAAGCAGGGGATGTGCTGGTCACAGATAGTCAGAATCCAGAGAGATGTGATGTAAATTCCTCAAGCATTCATCCAGCATCTGAAAAGGAAGATTCACCTGAGACGCACTCAACTGGAAACAGCAGTAGTGAGTTATATTCATCAGAGGCCATTTCAATCAAACCAAAAGATAACAGCGAAGACATCACCGTTTTGTTACCTGGAACATTTTGGTCTGTGGTGGACGAGGACAACCTGAAGTTTGATGAATATGACTGGGACATTAATGGGGAAGAAGTGCTCTGCGACGAAGAGGACAATCTCCTGGAAGAGCTGGAGAATGAAGGAGAGGGGTCCGAAAGGGACTGGGAGAAAGAAAAAGAAAGAATTAAAGCATTTAACAAATACTACGACACTGTTGAAGGCGAGGAAAACAAAGGTAGATGATTTTCTTTTTGTGAACTATCTTAAAGGCTCTTGTATAAAGATGTGTTTTGATTGATCAGATTGCAAGTAGACGAGGGAGACATATTCCCATTTAGACATGGCATTTTAATCAGTTTTGTCAACTTTGAGCTTGTACATTTAAAGCGACACACAATAGAACTGCAGAGTGCTCTTAAAGGATCAGTTCACCTAAAAATTTAAATTTGTCCAATTGTCATCCCGTTCCAATCCCCAGAGTCCTTATTAAGATATTCTAGATGAAAGCCAAGAGCTTCTTCATCCAACATAGACAGCATAATTCTCAAGATGTTCAAATTCCAGAAGAGGAACCAAAACATTGTCAAAACATTCCGTCTGACTTTAGTAGTTTAACTGTAATCATATGAACCTCCAAGAACATTTACGACAAAAAACTGCAAATATGACTTTATTCGCCTATATCTTCTCTCATTTACTAAGGGCAGTTCAATTTATTGCCATTAGAGTCAGCAGCACAACATTCAAGTGTTGTATTGCCCATAGTAAACATGCACCCTGATTTGATGTGGAAGACAAAATAGTTTTTACAGGTTATTTTGGCACATAAAATTGTTCTTGGAGCATCTTATGCTTGTGATTAAACCACTGAAGTCACATGGAACAATTTTGACAATGTTTTTGGTCTTTTCTGGACTTTGAACATCTCTGGACTGTTGCTGCCTATGAAGAAAGAGATGTGTCCAATTTCATCAAAAATGTCTTAATTTGTGTTTCGAAAATGAACGAAGGTCTCAGTGGATTGAAATTACAGTACAAGGGTGAGTAATTAATAACAAAATCATTCATTTGAGTGAACTAATCCTTTTATTATCACTTATAATTAATATCTTAAGGGATTTTTTAAAAACGTAATTAACAGCTTGTATAATGCTTTCAAAAATAGATCGAAGCCACCTAGTGACATTTTGTTTGGAGCCAAAATACTCTCTGTACGAGGAGGAAAGTGACAGGTAAGATGGATTCCAAAGTTTTGACATTGAAAAGGTAAATAACATGTTTTGCATAACACACATCTTTAGTCAGTTTAGTGCAACAAGCTCATGAATTTGATTTGTGTGTGATGTTGCCGTTTACACAGCAGTGAAGAGGATCATAACACAAAATGTTGCATGTATGAGCCACGTCCTTCAGAATCCAGCAACAACGACAACAGCAGACAAGTGTCAGACACTTTAGAAAATATCAGTGCACTTCAGATGGATGAGGACAACTTCATGCTTGACGAATACGATTACGACATTAGCGAAGAAGAGTTTTATAAAACAAACTCATGTAAGACAATCCTTGATGATGAGGATGATTTCTTGGAGAAGCTGAAAATTGAAATAGAGAGAGAAATGCAACAAGAAAGAACTGAAGCATTAAACAAATACTATGAAGAATCTGGTCAAGAAAAAGAACACGAGGGTAAGTACGGTTAGTGGCTTTTTGGGGAAAGGGACAAATACTTATATTCTATAAGGATGCATTAAATTTGATCATTTCTAAATTAAAAGTGACAGTAAATACGTTTCTGACACTACAAGTGTTTTCATTTAAACATTATATTTAGTCCTGAAACACTGCATTACAGTTTCCACTACAACATTAAGCAGCACATGTGTTTTCATCATTGATATTGAAGGATGAAAGATCAAGTGACAGTAAAGACTAAAGTTTCAGTAATAAATCATAATGCAACAACATGAATTATAAGAGTTTTAGAAAATGTAAGTTATAAAAATCATAAAGACAAACTTTTATATGTACACATACATGTTAGATATAGTTACACGTTCAAAAGTTTGCATACAAAATGTAATGTAATTTTCTCTCTGAACAGTAACAGACAGAAGTCAAAAAGGTCTGTACGGGCTGCATCAAGATTCTCAAAATGAGGAAGATAATGAGAGGTAAGATTAATTTAATTAGGCTTTAAATATGACTCATGTTTCAGATTTGTAAATTTGTTTTTGACATTGCCATGCAGCAGTGAACAGGAATCATACACAGAAGATGACACTTCCAGTGCCCTGAAGATAAAGGTGAGATACCACAAAGCAATTGAGTAATTGTAAAATGAAACTGTCTTATGGCTCTCCACGTGTTTCAGGACCAAAGTGATTCTGATGAACCACACGAGAGACGCTTGTACACAGGAAGGCACAAAGTCTTAATAAAGGGCTTACAAAGGGCAGACAAGCAGCTGAAAGAACTGCCCAAGAGAAATAAGGTAAATATTAAACTGCAAGAATAAAAAAGAAGAGTTTGGCCAAAAATGAAAGCTCTGAAAACAACATAAAATGTTGTTTATTTTTTATTAATATATAAATATTTTAGTAAAACTTTTTATCTGGACACAGGTTTGACAAAAGTTTTTTTCGTCCTCATAAGCATAAAAATATTTGCGCTTCAAGGGCAGAATCATCAGCAGAGTTCAACTAAGTAATGCAGAAAATGTGCGAACATTCATCATATACACAGCAATGTAGGTTCTGAGATTGCCATTATTCATGTCCAAAGCAATTTACTGCATTTAATCAGCCTGTGCAGTAAATCAGCACTGAATGTTTTCTCCTACAATATGTTTACATCCATCCAAGGTTAAAAAACAACATTTATTATACTTTAAACTGCACCATCACCCATTTTCTCACATTATCTAAAATGGATCATTCAAGAACTTGGAGCCTCATTTATAAAATGTGCGGACATATTAATTTTCTCTTACACACCTACACTAAAATCTATAGAAATTATACAGATTTATAAAAATGGCCTTTGACGTTGAAAAAATGTTAAGCACGCATCAGGTTCTACATTCAGCAATTGTGAGACCAAAAGTAACAATGGCATAGGGATAGTTCACCCAATATTTGCTAAAGGAATTCTCATAGCTTAATAATATTCCGATTGAACTACTGAAGGCATGTGGTCTGTTTTGAGGATATTTTTGTGGTATTTGTCTGGACTTTGAACAAGTCAGGACTATTGCTGTCTATGAAGGATGAGGGAGCTCTCAGACTTAATCTAAAAAGTCTTCATTTGAATTCTGAAGACAAACAAAGGTCTCTGAGGTTTGGAACGGTAATTAAATAATAACTGGTGTATGCTTTTGAAAGTATGTTTTTTTCTGCACAAATCCATCAGAAAAAAAATTTGTAGTTGCTGCACGATTGTGTTGCGTTAAGTCCTTGTCATTTAAAAGTGTTTGCTAAACAGATCTGTTTTCACAGCACAATAAAAAGGGTCTTCTTTACATGTCGACCACAAAAACTCTTTCAGGACTCAGATACAATTGTAGTTTTTGAGGGTCAAAGGATTAGGAAAGGTCTGTGAGACCAGACTCAAACTTGGGATATACAAAGCACTTTGGTGCTATATGTTGGAACACTGCCCACAAGGCTATCAGCGCAACACCATTTTGCAAATTTCCAACAAACCTACATAAGTCTGTGAAGGAATTAAGACTGAAATTACTGAGAACTCTGGATCACCACAACAGAATGAAACGCCAACTTATCCAGCATATGTTTTACGCAGTGGATGCCCTTCCAGCTGCAACCCAGTACTGGGAAACATCCATACACACTCATTCACACACCCATACACTACGGCCAATTTAGTTTATTCAATTCACCTATAGCGCATGTCTTTGGACTGTGGGGGAAACCGGAGCACCCGGAGGAAACCCACGTAAACACAGGGAGAAAATGCAAACTCCACACAGAAATGCCAACTGACACAGCCAGGACTCGAACCAGCAACCTTCTTGCTGTGAGACGACAGTGCTAACCACTGAGCCACCGTGTCGCCCTGGTTTTTTCTTTTGGTAGACATTTACTCCATTTGACATGCACTTTGAGCTTTGATACTTTGCAGACCTTTAGCTGTTCATTATATTACACAACCTAACTGTTTAGACCCTGAACAAACATTGTCTTGATCTTTTACAGTGTGTTTTCCTGCTGCGGTCAGTGTTCGCATTGAGTCTTGTGACTGTGGTGGGGCTGCTGTCTTACTGCTGGGCAACAGACAACATGGACCTACTGAATTCAGACGGATCTTCGATCTTCAACATGATTCAAAACAGACAATAAATGTTAAAAGTTTGCATGCATGTATATATTTAATCATAAGACCATGCAAAAGAAAAAAAGAAAACAGACAGGCCAGCAGAGATAAGACCAACTTTATTTTCTTACAGGGTGCAACCTAATATTGCAATGTTTAAACAATGCTTTGAAATACTGCTTTGAAAAATATTCGTCTTTTAACATGGTAATCCCTGTTTTGTTATGTAAACCACTTTTAGATGTAATGTTTCTCTTTTTTATCGAAAAAGTGACATCTGCAGATGTACTGTATGTGGTCTTTTGCCCAAATAGGACACCTGTACAAACAAATGCTTACAAAGTAAAACTGACCTAACAAAACAAATAAATAAATTTGATGCCTTTTTCCTTTATGCTATTTCTTTCTGCCGTAATCTCAATTAGGTTGTCAACAAGCTATATTCCGTAAACATGCCATGCAGTTAATGTATTTTTAGGTCTGATAATTATTCAGTGCCTTCTTCACTACAGCATAAAATATGTTATCATAGTGCAAGTTACCAGTTCTAGGAAATTAAAACCGATTGCATACAATAGCATGAGTATTTCTCCAATGACCATCCCCAAGGTTTTTTTTTGCAATTTTCAATATTTCCTAAAGCACAGTATGTCTCTCTCTGCAAGTGCTTTCACTTTAAATGTGGCTATAAAATATTTAATAATTTTCCATCCTACAGGTAAGAAATGTAAGAGGGTAAAGTACCTGTAAGGCATGCTCAGCTTTCTGCCGTCTTTTTCTTTGGCTGAAACAATTTCTTTCTCCAAAGTAAACCTTTCAAACTAAAATTCAAAGTTTATTCAACGAACACATGCTCTGATTAACTACTCGCTTTCATAACAGTCTCATAACACATTTCCAAAAAAGACAATGTAAATTAATAAATAAATAAATATATTGTGATTCAAAATTATAGTTCTAAGGTAAAGTGCATTTAATACGGCATTAGCTGTGGTGACTACGCAAACTAATAAAGAAAAGGTGCCTTGTTTGATTTTATCCATGCCAGTAATTAAATACACGCAATCTTTTCCACTTATGAATCCACACACCTTCAGCTTCCATGTTTGAAGTTTTTTTTCTGTACATCGCCATCTTTGCGATTCATTCTTAACAGCTCCGGCTGCGTGAGTCTGAAATCACTCTCACATTTTTATGATCTGAAATGATTCACTCCAACAAGTTAAAACGTCTATCATCTACCTCCAGGAAATTTGTCCAACAAACTACTTCATTCCAGGCCACATTCTGTCCCCGAAAGTTCCCTCCCCTGTAAATGAGAGAGGGGATGGTGCTCCTGGCGTATACAGGTCAGAGTCTGTATCTGATTCGCCCTCTGCCAGATACGGTCTGATACGGGTGCACAGCATCCCGCCGCCTCCACCAAAAGGCCCCAGACTTATGGGAGGCAAGTAATTCTCTTCCCTGGCCTGGGAAATGCTAAAGCCGCTGAAAGAGCGATCTAGCTCCTCATGGTCCACTGAGGGAATGGAGAGGGATGTGTCACTTTCGACAGCCGCCTGCTGCTGGACGGGTCTCCTGGACCTGCGTGAACGGCTGTTGTCCGTGCTCTCATGGAATGGTGGAGGCGGTAGGCGGTACAGTGATGGGTCATCGGTACCAATTGGTGAAACTCCTCGACTGTTGTTCCACAGAGGCACGCTGAGGGGATGCTCATCCTGCTGGTGCCATGAGGTAGAAGGCCGACACTGGCTTTCAGTCAGAGTCCCGTTGGGTCCGGGGTTGACGGGAGACGGGGTCTTGTTTTTGTTCTCATCTTCATCTGGCACTTTCTCACTCTTCTCGTCAGGGCTGTGGTAGGGAGGAGCAGGGTATGCGATTTTGAAGCCCAATAGAGCTTCGGTTTCTGATCGTGGGATCCCCATTTGGGCTGTGTATATGCTGACCAAAAAGTTGAGTTTGAGGTCCATTGCTCCCACCTACAAAAGAACAGATTGTTCAAAACTCGTATAAGTGCACACCTTCACACAGCAACTAAATACAGTCAAACACCAACAAAGTGAAAAATTGTAGTCTTTTGTAATAATTTTTATATAAACTACAGTATATTACCAAAAGTTCTGGGAGACCCATTCAGATCATTGAATTCTGGTGCACGTCCATGACCACAGGTGTATAAAATCCAGCACTAAGCATGCAGACTGCTTCTACAAACATTTGTGAAAGAACTGCTTGCTTTCTAGAGCCCAGTAAATTCAAGCATTGTACAGACAGGCACACAGTTGTCTGATGCACAATGTGCAGAACTCACTAAATTTCTGCAGAGTCAATAGCTACAGATCTTCAAACTAAGTGTGGCCTTCAGATTACATCGAGACAGTGTGTTGAGTTTCATTAAAAGTATTTCCATTGCCGAGCAGCTGCATCTTAGCCTACATTACCAAGTGCAATGTAGAGCAGATGCTACTGGACTCTAGAGCAGCAGAGACATGTCTTCTGGAGTGACCAATCATGCTCTCTCTGTCTGACAATCTGATGGAGTTTGAAAATGGCAGTTGCCAGGAGAACAGTACTTGCCTGACTGCATTGTGCCAAGTGGAAAGAGCGGTCGAGGGAAAATTATGGTGTGCTTTTCAGGGGTTGAGCTTGGTCTTTTAGTTCCAGTGAAAGGAACTCTTAAAACTTCAGCACACCAAGACATTGTGGTGTTCTCAACTTTGTGTATGAAACAAGGTCTACAAAAAAATGGAAGAGCACAGACTGGTCTGCACAGAGTCCTGATCTCAACCCAATAAAGCACATTTGAGATGAATTAGAGCAGAGACTGTGAGTCCGGCATTCTTGTCTTACATCAGTTCCTGACTTCACAAATGCGATTCTAGAAAATTCCCATAAATGCACTCCTAAACCTTGAGGAAAGGCTTTCCAGAAGAGTTAAAGCTGTTATAGCTGCAAATTATGGGCCAAGTTCATATTAAACCTTACGTATTAAGACTGAGATGTCGTTAAATTCATGTGGATGTAACAGCAGATGTCCTAAAACCTTTGGAATATACTGTATACTGCATGTACATTCACTTACATTTCAGTTACTTATTGGAGAGACAACCACATTCAAAATCCAAAATCACAACTGTAAATTTCAACCCAGACACTGGAAATATGTGACCGTGGTGTGCATTTCCAATGAGCCTGGGTTGGTACATTTCTAGGCTTACAACTGTATTTTTCACCAAAAGCTCTTTTGTATATATGGAGAGATAGATTGTGCTACACATACAGTATGTAGCTGATGTGTTCTTATGGTTTTCTAGTGCGGTTTTGGTAACTTACAGAAACACAGATAAAGCAGATGCCCTGTTTTGTGGTCTATGTGGGTCTCAAATGATCTTCTCTTTACTGAAACATGGAAACGTCAATTTGAATGATTAAGATTTAAATAAGATTTAAAATTGCTCATCAACTTTTGCCATTGCAAATGTATGCTTTTTTTTTAAATTAAAGTTGCAACTGACTGCACCTTTAATGCTGAAACAATATCTTTTTCAAAATCTTAAAAAATGGAGAAAATCTAAATCACACACTGTGACTCTTTCTCCTTCTTGATCCAAGAAATTACAAAAGTGTTCTTACCAGCTAAAATGGTACATTTGTATCTAAATGACAATCAAAACAAACAAAATACTCATCACTATGTAGGTTTAACACAATTCAACACATTTCAAGACTTGTACATACAAGTAAATGCAGCTGTCAATCCCAAACACTGACAGTGTGCATGTGGCCCAAATACTTCACCTCTTTCTCCATCTTGTTCAGACGTCCCATCATGCTCGGGTCCTCAGGCACCTCCGTGTCACTTTTGGGTTTGTCCTTTTCTCCTGCACTGGCTCCTTTTCCCACAATCTGATCCACTCTAATGATCCAATAGACCATCACTTCGACACATAGTCAATACACCCTCATCCACACTGAGATTCAGTGGTTAACTGTGCACTGTACCTTGTCAAGTTAACAGAAATTAGCTTTATGAAGGAGGACTTAAACATGCGAATGCAAACATCGGACAGCAGGGTTGAAATAATAGGGGAAACAAAAAAGATGATTGGCTGGAAGTGAACGCGATATGCAATATTTCATGCTGCGTGCCATGCAGCAAAGTCGTTAATCAGCATGCATTCATCAAGGATTCAGGACATCAAAAAGCTCTTGTTGGAAAGATGAGCATCTCAAACAAAGATGTGCTGCAGCTCACATTACTGCAGTGAAAAAACAACTCGGTGACTTTCGGCACAGTTACTGACAGCAGTGTTGGGAAGTCATTCAGAATAATTTTAAAAACGTAAGCACATTTTTTTTTTGCTTTATTAATAGATAATCTATAATCGTAATATGTATTTTGAGAGCATAATTTTGCTCTAGTGTTCATTTGACCTAAACAATTCTGGGAAATAAGTATGTTTTTGCAGTTTGACATAATTGTAGGCAGTGTCACATAACTCCAATGGGCCTGAGTTGTTAAAAAAAAAAGCTAATTTTATTTAATTAATCCTCTATTTATTAAACGATTTACTTGACAAATTAATTTATTTTACTATAATTCCATACTGAAAAACAGTTAAGTAAATGTCACAATCTTTTTTTTACCATAGAGCAAAGGTTATAATTCAAACAGCACTACCTCAACTAATGTGTGTTAATACTATGATCAGTTAGGTACAGGGTAGGTTGTTAATTTTAAACACTACAAAGCATTAGCCTTTTAGCGACACTCATCAGACATTTAATTTCCAAACCAAAAATTACATAAATAAACTTTGCCAGTGATATTTAACGTGTACTGGATAAAGCTAAACATACTGTATAGCGCCACACTCTGGATTCTTTGTAATACCATTTGTGTCCACAGACCTGTTTTTCATGATACTCTGCGGATTATTAATCCTTCAATCTACAGGAGAAATGAAATGGCTTATAGCGCCTCTTGTGGACATACCGTCTGCAGTAGTGAGACATTTAAAGTTCTGCACCTAAATCTAGCTGTACCTACATTTTGTAGCTCCTGAATGCTTTGAAATATAGACCCAGGGTTGGTAAGAAAATGTATTGTACAATTTTCTCTTTTTTTGCAGTCTAAAACTGCTATAAAAGCAAATCTAAGAAATCAATTAATTATGTTTATGCTCAATAGCAAACATAGCCACCGGATGACACTCAAATACACAAATGTCACAAATATGAAACCTTCACTGTCAGACCTCTCCAACAAAATGTGTGTGGTCAAGATTCAAATAATATTGGATTTGTAAAATAATGTAATATATTTTGTAACATGAAACTTGACACTGCCTACTACGGGAAGAAGCTCTGTAAAAAGCACACAAAATGTACGATTTACATGGTAATGAAATGTAAGATCATAAAAACAGTTTTCACATGATATATTTTGAAGTTTTAAGCTTTCAAATGATATCTAATTTAGGATGATTACTAAAACATGACAGGAGCAGTGGGACGTTGACAGTTACGGTGTTTTATAATTACCCATTCATTCAAAAACCTAAGTCTACTAATAAAAATGATAAATAATATGATCAAATATTTGTATTTAGAATAAACAGTCACCACTTCAGCTTCCACAACACTGACTGTCAGACGTAAGGGCAAGTAATTTGACCCCTATTTTTAAATAACGTGGGCAAATAAATAAAAAAAATCATTAAAACTATCACCTGGTTCCATGCCTTATGATGCTTTGTGTTTTACACACTCTACATTTAAGCTATTCTCTCATTTTAAACCCCGGAACAACATGCACAATGGCAACAGTCCCCCAGCAAGCAGGCTGCACGGTGCGTAGTATTATTGTACAGCATTAACGTATTTATTCTTAGCTCAGAAAAAAGTGTATAATTACACTACGGGGCTGAAGAATGTTATGTTCTGATTGGCAGAACGTTTTAAAATAGTACCAGGCAAATCTTGACCTCTAAACGGTTCTGTATCACTATGCCGAAGAACATTTATACTGCAATGCTGTCCAATAATAAAGCCATTGAGTCTGGGAAGGCCATTGGTGAATGTTTACGTACTTCTTGTGGCGAGGGGTCGAGGGGGGAGGGGGACCCACAATCAAATCTATCCTGGCAAAGCACACAGAGAGAACATGGAGACCAAGCATCATCAAGCAACACATGGAGACCACCGCCTGAACCCACGAGGAGGACCGTCCACAAACAAACAACGAGAAATATATTCCATACATGTCTGTTCTCACCCACTCCTAGGAACAGTGCTTCATGTTTACATGTATGATAGAGATGGTTGTTGCTGTTGAAATATATTGGTATATGTGTGGATGTTATTTCACAACATATATGAGAGAAAAGGAGTGAATCTGAATTCAAATCATTTTCGATGTGACACACACACACACAAAACAAAAACAAAACAAAACAACACAAAAAACCACTGTGAATGTGATTTGAATCAAGCAGTGTTTCATCCTGCAATATAGAATATTGACCAACAGAGGGCGCAGCTCATAATTCTGGACAAATACTGACTGACTATTGAAGCAGGAGAATCCTGTTATTGGTCATGGGTCACAGTTTTTTTTGTGGAAAAAAAAGTTAAGTCTTGCCTGGACTGAAGGTTTTTGATGCGGGACAGCATGTCCAGATGTCCTGCTGAATACTGCTCTATCACATCCATCACGTCATACGGTCTGAGGCTCTCTTTAAATCTCCTCTTAGACAACAGGAACCGCATTACACTAGTATAGACGACATGACATCTTTCATTAGGGTGTAACATGTACTAAATAATGATAATTTAATGTAGTAATTGCGGAAATACAGAATTTAATGAACAATTATATGTCCTATCAGTTAAATTAGTTATTCAGCATTCTCAAATCATTTCAAAGGTATTTAAAAAATTTAATATTTACTATTTATATATATATTTTTAATTTAAATGTTATTTTATTTTAATTTTAATGTTATTTTATGTTGTGTATAAAATATTTATATTTAATAATTAAATGTAATCATTTTAAATATTCTTTTTTATTTTATAAGTAACATGAAAACATAACTATAAAACTAAAACTCCTTCTGTTTCTTGAAATAAAACAATGTTAACCGAACTAAAATATGTATTTTTAATTTTTTTTTTTTTTACTTTTATTCCATCTTACTGCAAATGAAATATTTCTTTTTTTTAATTTAGTTTACTTGATGTACTAAAAAACTATAGATGAATAATACTGCTTGGAAATATAGATGCACAACTAGTTACTAGTTAACAAATATAAATAAAAGGTAATAATTACAGAATTATCTCAATACTAAAATTATGAAGCAAATATTTACACTCTTTAGCTTTAAAATGACTTACCAGATTGATCTGATGGTGACCTTGAGTCCGGGTGACAGATGTGGCAGAAACTCACAGTTATAACCCCTGTCATCTCCAAGATCTTCTGGAAGACTTGCCTCTACAACACACAAAAGCACAGGCTGCTCCCAATGTAAAGAGTCCTAATGTTAATGATGAACAGCCCTTTGGCCAGATGAACGATTGCAGGAAACATCTGCCATGGCAGACATGCTCCATAAACTGCTAAAGCTACTTCACATTATACAACAGTTAGTTCCAGTCCTTCAATTTGATTGGCCAATAGTGATATTAACTGCACTGAGACGTGTCAATGTTAGTCTCAATCTGTCCATCTGCGTTCACTTTTTTTCCAGGCCAGCCTTTGATTATTTTTACACAACTGTTGTATAAAATCAATATCACACTTGCAAAAGATTGTTCTGAATATCAGCATGACTGTATTGCAGCTGTAGGACTGATCCTGCAGGTCTGCACAGTTATGCTTTAATTCACTTCAATAGTTGCTTGTGTGATATTTCGAGAGTAAAACCCATCCCAAATTTGAAAGAAGTGAGTAAGAAAAGCCCAAAGTATACTTCACTTTTTACAGTCAAATGCTCAATGTTTTAAAGGATACTCATTTGCGTGCTAGTAAGCTTTATCTAAAACATTACAAGCAAAATACATTTCATTGGTTACTCTTACATGACCACAATTTCAAACTCTTTTATGTGTTTTGCCCATTAATAGACATCACAATTGCTTTTTGGGGTTCTGAAAACCCAAAGTTTTCAGCGCTCGTTTTATTGTCTCAGTGTAAACTACTAAATTGTGAATATGTGAAAACGGTGACATCAAGCACGTATAACGTGTGTAGTCTATATTCATGTGCATGGTTTTTTTAAATTTGCAGATCCCTTTCATTCATTCATTCATTCATTCATTTTCTTTTGGTTTAGTCCCATATATATGAGGGGTCGCCACAGAGGAATGAACCACCAACTATTTTAGTATATGTTGTTTTACACAGCTGATACCCTTCCAGCCGCAACCCAGTATTGGGAAACACCCATACACTCATTCTCTCTCTCTCTCACACACACACACACACACACACACACACACACACACACTAAGACACTACGCCAATGTAGTTTATTCAATTCACTTATAGCGCATGTCTTTGGACTGGGGGAACCGGAGCACCCAATCACTTTCATATGTAAGTGAAACAAGGCAGTGTTTCATTAAATTCGAAGCTGTGTATATCTTTGAATTCCCTCACACAAGCACTCATCAACAAAATTGTCTATTGTTTTTCTTGTTCCATCTCCTCTTTTCCGACTATGAATCAACAGCGCAGTTCACTGTTGACACCATGTGGACAAATTAAGTAGTGCAAAAATAATAAAAAGTCAAAATGTACTTATTTTTAAACCTATATAGTAGTTCTTGCTATAAACAATGTATCTGTGCACTTCATTATTTTGAAAAAAATGTGTTTGCCCTCATAAACTTTAATCAAATACCATAAACTTCCCTCCCCCTTGAAATGACTTTCATACCTTCCTGGTCTTGCTTCTACTCTAAATTCACCCATTCATTAATCTTCCTTCATTTTGCTAGCATTAGCAACACCCATCTTTCAACAATCCAATCGGTTCTCAAAAAGCTAAATCATGCACCGTAGGATGTAGGACAATTTTAACTTTGGTGTCATGGCGACTTTAAAAACTGAAGTATATTTTAGGCTTCAATAGTGACAGTTTTTTCAACAAATTAATCATTATATGTACACTCTCTATGAGAATTGTAATCTTAAAATAGAAATGAATTTACTCTACAATTGCAAACAATGAGACAATATGCAGCTGCGCACTGTCAAATGTCTGCACCTGTGAAACTGACAGCCCTCATAATCTCTTGATCACATTGTCAGCAAAATATGTTATTTGTTTAAATTTACACAAGCTTCAGACATGCTTTATCGTTTCAACTCATGCATGAAGCACTTACCAGAACCTGCTAGTCTAAGAAACCTTAGTGCACCTAACAAAATCTAGCAATGCAGCAAATTTCAACCCCCTATGAAAAAAATAAGAATAAAACAGTACGGCTAGAGCAAAAAGCTTAAGTATTAGTACAACATGTGTCATCCTTATGCCATATGAATGAGGATGTGACAGCCAGAAAAAGCGTATCCTATTCAAATGGCATAACCAGCTGGTCAAAAAAGGCACATTACTGGAAACAACCCCGTTTCCTTTGTAAGCTGAGAAATTCCCCCATGCAGGTTAGTGCAGGATTAGGCTATTTAATGGAAAGTGTGAGTTGCCAAGTGTTTCATTAACACCTTCATGGAACACATTCTGTCATGGGATGAGCATGAGAAAAATGAGTAACGTTTTGTTTTGCTGGACTTTCGCACTTCACCGTCACATGGGTGACCGATGAGGCTAATATAGCCGCTGTAAGAACTCCAAGCATCAGGGAAGAAATTGATATTTAGTGTGATGCTTCGAGTGAGATGAAACTTTCAGCCAAGCGTTCATGACAGAGAGTGTTGGATGATGGGCAGATCTGTGAAGAAATGCTGCAGCTCGGTAATTAGGGAGCCATTTTTAATACATGCACAGTGTTTCTTTAGCAGACTGGTGTTGAGATTTTTTTCTGGACTAGCGCTAAAGAGATGCAGGCCCAGACAACGTAATTTGTCTTACTGATTAAGCCCTCAATCGCTGCCAGAATGTGAAGAGAAAAAGAGATCAAATGTGAAAGATAGAGAGAGAAAGAAATAGAGAAAGAGAGAGATGAAAGAGATATGGTCAACGATGATAATGATTTTAACCATGCAACTGTATAACACATGGTTTTGAATATATTAGGGGTTTTTTCACGTTATGAGTGGGGGAGATTTGCTTACACTTCATTACAAAGCACCTTTACCTCACAAATGAACTCAAAATGCCTTTTTTGTTGCATTTAGCATGATGATGTTTTTGCCATGTGTCATTACCAATGCTTTGTTGCATTAGTGGGGTTTTGATGTGATTGACTTATACTGTTTCTAGTGTACACAGCAGTATCCATCTATTAATTTATTATGTTAAACTGTTCCTCGATCATATACATATGCATTTTCTTTCAAACCTTTCAAAGAAAAGGTCAAAAAGATGCTTTAATGTAAAAAAGATCTTGCTAAAATGATAAGCTTACCTTAGAAAACACTATAGGAAAAAAAATGCTGTTCATAATGTGTTTTGTTATACTGTTCATTATACGGGAATAAAGTTCATTTTAAAACAATCTGTTGAATTTGCATTCAGTTTATTAAATGACAACATCATTAACTATTTAAATTCCTTTAAAATATTACCCAAAACATTTTTTTTCATAACAAAAATGTAATTTCTCAAAATTAGGGCATTGATTCAATCATATTTTTCAGTATTCAGGTGGACAGATCATAATTATAATTATTCATGCACCTTTTCCAACAATAATGTCGTTCTGTCTGCATTTTTCAAACTCCACTATTAAACTTTGCTTTCTAAGCTACAATTAAAATAAGTGCATTAATAAGCAATTTAATAAGTAATTACCAATTAAAATAAATAAATAAATGTAAGTTAAGTAAAAATTCACTTACTTAATTTAATATAATAGAATATAGATAAGTGAATTAATAAGCAAAAAAATAAAATAAGTGAATTAATAAGCAATTTAATAAGTAATTAACAATTAAAATAAATAAATAAATGTAAGTTAAGTAAAAATGTACTTACGTAATTTAAATAATAGAAAATATATAAATAAAATTCATGCTAAATGTATAATGCTGCTATTTGTCCGTTTGCTCACTGGGACATACGTTAATATTTTTTACATTGTACCAACAGTATTTATTGTATACATTTATTCAAACAATTATAAAGCAAAAGTATTTTAAACAATTTTAAATAAGGATTGCAAAAATGCCAAAAGTTAAAGATCAAGATTAATTAGAGCGACTAATTTAGTGCCCTATTCATAGAAAGGCCCCAAAACAGCATATGACACTGGAAGAGAAATCTAATTCGTGTATTTCTGAACTGTAGTGGCACTATGTATCATTTATTTATATGAATTCTCTCAGCTGAGCTCTGTGATGTTGTTTGTGTTATCAAACGTAACATCTTGTCTTTTCTGTCAGGTGTCTCTGTGAGAGCAGTCATCTCTGCACCACGCTTATTAAATATACTCTACTTCTGAGAGAAACTGCTCTGTCATCTCTGTGCTTTTTGGATCATATTTCTGGATCGTGGCCTAACCTGGAGATCTCTTCATGGCGAAGTCCTCATCTTGCAACTCAATCAGCACTTTATTTTTTTCCAGTAGAGAGAAATGAGAGAGAAACCGATGAGTGCGCAGGTAGTGAAATACATAAAATGGATCCATTTTTTATATATGTATTTTGAAGTTGAGCAGTGCAGAGTTATGCCAAGAGCATAAAGGGTGATGAGAGAAACCCAAAGGTGCAAATTCACTAAGCTGAGCTGTATTTCATAGCAGGAAAAACTATGTCTCATCCAATAACCACTGATAATCCTGTTTCCCCATATAGAAATCTGATACATGGAAATATATGCAAATATGACATACAAGTTCGTATTTGGATTTTACATTCACAAAATATATGTCATTAAAGCAACATATATTTGAAATACAGCAAAAAAGGTTGCTTACATATATATTTTTTCCAACTTTTCTAAAAAAAGTATTTAATAAACAATATATATATGGCCATATGCTGTATGAGCAAATATATAATTAAACTTATGTATAAAATTAATTACATATAAAATATATTTGGAACATATATGCACATATTTGTAATTCCAGTTGTTGTTTTATATATGACAGAGGCAATGTTTGCAATATTTCGAAATATATGTTGAATATATGTCACATATTTTACATGAGTGAAATCCAAGTATGAACTTGTATGTCTTATACCTGTATCTAATTTGCATATATTGCCATATATCACATTTCTATGCGGGTTACTATCATTCTCCTTTGTAAAGGAGCATGTACTGTATGTACGTTTTTTCTTCAGTAATAAGATTTTTAGCTTAAACTGTGGTCCTTGCCATACACAAAATGTGAAAAAGTCAATGGCTACCAATAATTTGAGAGTGAAAAAAAAAACGATTGACGTCTTATTAAGCAAAACAATCAATCTGTGCGAGAAACTGAAAAAGTATTTACAACATTATTACCTTTTATCCACAGCCGCAGCAAAAGGGAACTTGTAGATCTGTGTTAGCTCAAGATGGTTCAGTCAGTTTGATGAATGTGTTCATCCAGTTAACTAAAAAGAACCAATTTAAAAGAATGATTCATTCACAAACCAGACAAGACTCCAGGCCACACATCTGAGACTGTAGTGGTAGTAATAATGTTGTAAGTAATGTTCAGTTTTCTTGCACAAGCTGATCATTAGCTTCATTAGACCCCAGTATATCATCAGGAACCACGGGGATTATTTCAGTTTTGCCTGTATATGTTTTGCTGAAACAGCATTTAATAAATCACAGTTTCAGTTTCAGCTAAAAATCTTCCTTAATGTTCAACTGAAGAAAAAGTCACCTACATCTGGATGAGTGAAGCATGAATGAGTTAACAGCAAATTGTCAAGTTCTGGTGAAATATGCAAATGCAGATGAATTATCAGCAATGTAGATCATTCTTAGTAAATCCCCCAAAAGCATGTCTATCATAAATTATACAGTATTTAGTGGAGATCAAGCATCTAATGCCATATACCCCTGCTCATATTAATATAGCTATAAAAGGAAAGGTGCGAACCACAGTTACTGCAACTGAAAAGTGAATGAAATACAAATCAGTCTTTCTGGCGGGCCGTTTCTTTAAATAGAAAGACACACCTGCCATCTTGTGAATTGCAATGCATGGCGTGTCACTGGCACCTTTTTTTTTTTTTGAGCTACAGCGCATTAAGCAATTCAGTGTGTGACATCTGGTTCTGTGCCAGAGAATTGCAAACTACCCTAAGCTAGGTGCTTAAATTAAGCCTTAAAGGAAGAATAAGAAACCTATGCAGAGCAAGTACTGTAAGTGTGTGCATGTGCGAGTGAATGCAAGAACTGAATAATAGCGAAAATAGTGTATGCATCTCAATTGTTTTCTGTTTATGTGTGTGTTTGTCAACACAGTCTGACCTTCAGAGTTCTGGCGAGAAGCTCCATCTTTCATTCTGAAAGCGTGTTTGGCTTTGTTGCGGTCTGTGAAGCTCAGGCTCTTGGTCACTTTGCTGGGACTCTCTTTGACTCCATCAGTTCTGGCTTCTTTCCCCCCAGTGCTCTTAGAGGGACTGCCTTTCTCTTTTACGCTGGGCTTTCGACTGCACAGCAGACACACCGGAGAGGAGAAGACAAACAAAGAAAGCAAAGGAAACAAACAAATCATCCCGAGACCACACTAATTACATTTTTTCAGTGAGTGATAGAATTAACACCTGAAACCATTCAGTGCTAGAGACAGAATGACAATACACTTTCTTTTGTCTAAATGTTTATTCCAGTATATATTTTGTCATTAACATTTTTTTCATTTTAATATCAAGCACAAAGATTATGCTATAAAAATTGTGCTAATCAGGTAACAACATTAAATAAAAAATAATAATAATAGTTATTATTGTAAATAAATAAATAATTATTATAAATGTCTAATTGACAATTACTTATTTAATAATTTGCTTGCAAATAGTGATAGATAATAAATAATAATATTATTAAGTTATACCAATGACCAAACAGTACACTGTATAAAGAACACATAGAAATCGTCTATTTGCAGTATGTAGTATACTTCGTTAGATTTCAGACTATTATTGATTAAAAGTCAAATTTGTGATATGTACTAATCAAGTAAAAAAATCCTAAATATTTCTTTCTTTTACTATTTTGTTTTAGGAACAAAATGTACGATTTGTGCTTAAATAAACACAAATACAATAAAAATGGTTCTAATCCTGTAAAAATAAATCTTCATGATATATATTCTCTAAAAATAAACAGCTAATAGCATGTTTGGTGTACTTTATTTTTAATAACTCTTTTTACTCTTAAATGAACAACACACCGTTACATGTTTACTGATAAGAAACCATTTTTATATAAAATGATCAATTGAAGCTATCATCCTTTCATAAAATGACTAACATAAAAAACATAAATTCTGTAAGTAATTCCACTTAATACTCAATACATTAAAATATATCTAAAAAACCCTACTAAACACAAAAGTGTCGTTTCTGCATTCTTTCTTAAATAGAGATCAAACTTACATGGGCAAAGACATGGATAATGGTGCTTCTCAGTCATGCAATGCAATCCACAACTTCTGGATGCAACAGCAGAGCCACATGCTGCCACAGCGGACACTTTTCAACAACACAACAATGAAACGCATGCATGTAGCCGGGCATGCTGGAAAAAACACACAACCGTTACATTACACACAAAAAGAGTTGATGAAACCCAATAAAACACAAGGCAGCTTGCACAGAAAAATGGTCTCATGGGATTGAGGTAAACATAAAAAAAGCTAAACTGGGGACAGTTGATCCGCAAGCAAAACTCCTCGCAAAGCTAAACAAATGTCTGCTTCTCTGATTTCAACAAGACAACTTTTTTTTTTTAAGATGCAAGAAAGCAGAACATTTCTCAACCCACCAGAGCCGGCAGGAGATTAAAATACTTCAACAATTATACCAATGTGCACTATAACGTACGTCTTTTCAAAAATGTTGAAATATTTCAGTTGAGCTGATGATGGTACACGCTGAGGGAATACATTTATAAATAATAAAATCAAAACTGGGAAGGAAAGAGACAAATTCAAATGCTGGAGAGAGAAAGAGAGAGAGAGATCTGGGCGTGCAGACATTAGTATCTGTGTGCAACGGTACCTATTGGTTCTTGGACAGCACCCACACAGAGTGTCTTTGTGTGAAATCTCACTACTGCGAGTGTGGTTGGAGTGGGTCATGAGAGAGAAAAGATTATACAAGCAGTGGTCAAAAATGTTCAAGTGTGGGACCGAAAAATGAGAGGTATTCCCCTTTAAAACCCCCCAAAACTGATGATAGGGTTCGAGGTAGATGTTTTTACACTGAATGAAATGAAGGAATGCGTTGGTTTCATGAGGTTGCACTTGATTTTTACAGGATTAGCAGGTCTTTTTACAGGGCAGATATGGGGTTAAAAAAAACATTTCAAGTGTGACTACACATTTCTGAACTGTACCGATTGTTTTGAGCCGGTATGCTATCGATTCACTAAGCTCCCTGTAAATAGCGCTTGGAAATGCTGCGGTATAAAGTGCAACCAGGTTGTCTTTGAATAAAACTTGTGATTTCAAATGACATCAAACACAGCACTCGAAGCCGTTTTCTCATTTGAAGGATGTGATGATGGTGCTCTGAATCTATGGTTGTCAAGAAAGGGTGTTTTGAATGGGTTTTTGATTTGGGTATAGTCAAATATTGATGAGGACAAACCTCGGTGTGACATCTATCTGAGAGTCCTTCCTTTAAAAAAGAGAGAAAACATGATGTTGAGCAAAAAAGACACGAGAATAAAGCTGGAAACACCAAAAGCAAAGGCCAAAAGTACTGACAGCACTTGGTAAAATGGCACTATACGTCCAGCAAGGTTCATTAACAGACAGTTCTCCCAGTCAGGAATCTTGGGGTAATTTTTGACTGACCTTCAAAGACTGCACTGCAAAGACTCTTCCCAATGGAGCATGATGCACAAGCCCTTGTCGTTTCTAGGCTGGAAAATGAGCATCACCCCATGGTACCAGACAGACAAAATCGTTTTCCTGAAGCTGCTGTTTCCTGCTGATTGAATGATCTACCCAATCCCATCTGGCATGCCAAATCCATGGCAATATTCAGGAGAGACAGCTCAAAACTCATCTAGTTTCCACTTGACTACACACTATTCAATAAACAGTCACCTATTGTTTGCTCTTACTTTTCCTTCATTCCTCCCTCTTCTAGCTTGTCTCTTTTTGATGAATCATTCGTATTTCTCAATTGTAAGTCACTTTGAATAAACATCCCAGCTAAATGTATATAACTTGTAATCTAAACATAACGTTAGGGATGTAACGATGATCTGTGAACCAGTTAAAAAACATTCAAATATGTGATGATACAAATCGGTTGAGATGCCAAACAAATCTTTTTATATGAATAAAGTTTACATGAGTTTATATGAATTAATCTTTCAAGGGAAATCACGCTGTCTAAATGTTTATGTGGAGTTTTCTGTTCATCTTACCTCTGAACGGTATATAATAAAGTAGTGTTTATAAATGCAGTGCTGATTTGTTTACAGAGGTAACCCGAGTAACATCACTGCTGTTCATAAGTTTACAGAGGTAACCCAGATATATCACTGCTGTTCATGAGCGCCATCTGCTGGCAGAGATTGAATCTGAATCTTCTTCAGCTTGTCTGCGGTTTCCTTCAGATGGTTTATGTACATAGATAGGCCAATAGTTTCACTAAACTAAAGTCAGACGATTCTGTTTTTGCTTCAAATAAATTAAACATTACTGTCTAATTTATATTAAAAACGGCATGTACGCTGCATCTTTGGAGGATCATTATTAAAATGCAGTGTGCAGTTTAAATGAAGAGATTTATTTTATTTGTGTAACTTATTTGTTTTCAATATTCATTCATTCATTTTTTTTTTTTTTTGGCTCAGTCCCTTTATTAATCTGGGGTCGCCACAGCGGAATGAACCGCCAATTTATCCAGCATATGTTTTACGCAGCAGATGCCCTTCCAGCTGCAACCCATCACTGGGAAACACCCATACACTTCCATTCACACACATACACTACGGACAATTTAGCTTACCCAATTCACCTGTACCGCATGTCTTTGGACTGTGGGGGAAACCTGAGCACCCGGAGGAAACCCACGCGATCACGGGGAGAACATGCAAACACACAGAAATGCCAACTGACCCAGCTGAGGCTCGAACCAGCGACCTTCTTGCTGTGAGGCGAGAGCACTACCCACTGCGCCACCGCGCTGTCCTGTTTTCAAATTTCAATTTAGTTTTCTTATATGAACATTTTACATAGAAACATAGAGTAATAGTCTAATAAAAAGGCACCTTTTCATTTACTTTATGCCGTCATTATAATTTGGTAAAAAAAATTTTTGGGAGAAAATCGTGAATCGAATTGTGAGTTTGTGAGAGTGAATCTTTCCATCTCTATGTAAGAGTACTTTTTCTGTTTACCCCCTTCCTAACCTAATATATTCCTTTCTTTACAAATGAGTGACTCTGTGTATTTGTGTAAAATATGATGATCATGTTCTCCAGCATAATTTGATCCAAATAATCATGTATATTAAATTACAATATAAAATTACTACTAGTTACTGTACTGACTGATTACTTTTATTCACAAAGTTTACATGTTTTTGATTTATTTCTATCTTCAAAAAAAATCCAGATTTTTAACAGTTAGGTCTTTAACTTTTACCTCTTGTGGTCATACGACAGATGCTGATCATAGTTACTTGTATACATATTTAAGTGGTAAAATGACCAACCTGAAAGCAGACTTTCCCTTCAGACTTCTTAAAATGTCCAGCTGATTTACAGGAGGAATAAGTCTATAGGAAAAGGGAGGATGGGGAACAGACTTTTAAATGCCTACAGTACCAACAGCATATCAAACTGCCATAAACCGCTGAGAAGTGTGTTTCTGCTTAATAAAATATGATGGAAAAAATATTCCAAACTCTACTGAGAATTACTATAATTGAGAGAAAAACAGCATACTAAAAACTATTTCATTAAAACATCTACAGTCACAATGGCCTTCAGGATGATTGACTACCTGTACATTGGGACTGACACTGTCTGTGCATAAAAGTCCCATGTGGAAAAAAGGTCTGTTCGTGATAGGTTTGTGGCATGAAACCTCCAAGCAGCCTGATGGGGAAGAAAAAATGAATGAAATTAACTTTCATGACCTTCACAGTGATGAATAATTAAGTATATGCCATAATTAACATTTTTAGCCATATAATTCTAGGGCCCTGCTTACACCTGGTATTAAAATACTTTGTTGGATTATATTACAGATTCATGTTTACACCTCGTGTTTTTACTGCATTCCTGATTTTTATTTTGAGGTGAGTGAATGTATTGTCAGAAATGAGTCTGCCTCAACCCAGCTTACGCTCTAAATGGTGTGTTGATGCTCATTTTACAAAATTGCTGAATTATGATAGAGAAGATATGTCAACAGTTTGTTGTCACTGCACTAATTGTAGAATGGTGATAAGTGTGGACACAGAGAACCATCTCATACAACGGGGTGTCGAAACTGCATTAGCATACAGAGCACAGCTGTGACAACAACCAAGGAGCAACTTCATTTACATCTAAAGGCAGCAAATTAAAACTGTATAAAAGGTATGAGTTTAAGAATGTTCAGGGTTCATTCTGACTCCACTGAAACCAAAGTACTGCCTAGTACTTTGAGACTGCTATGCTGATTAAACATTCTTCATTGTGATCTTCTACATTCTTGTCCTTTTTTTCCTACAGCATTTTTCTGATATTTTCTTCAAATGTTGGGAAATAACATTGCACAGTTTGCATATGAACATGAAAGTAGAATAATGAAAAATGATAGTCATAAAACAGCCATAAAACTACACAGAATGCTGTGAGTTCATGTTCAATTTAAAGACTTTGTAAAGAACATTGTGCATTTTACATTTGCGCTTCAATGGCACATAACATAGTTTTTAAGAATTAGGAGACACAGAGTAGGTGGTCTTTTGTGGCGTGCATTATACTATGTTACAGACCCCGTTTGCACCTGCATGTATAGCATTGTCTGCATTTGTTACAAAAACTAAAATGTATCTTAATACCAAGTGTTAACAAGCCCTAAGAAAAGCAGCATACATCAACATTTATAGACTCCAGCAGATCAACCTTGAAATGTTGATTTACTCAAAATGTCTGGTGTGAATCACAGAAAAGTTATGATTATGACCTGGATAAGACCTGCGGCGGGGTTACGACGCTTCTCGAAATGCTTTTGTCTGTGCTGCTCTTGAACCTTCAGAGCAAATCCTGAACCCAGGATACCCTACAACACAGAAAAACATCTGTGTGAGCCATGTTTCAAGTCTGGTACTGGATATGTTCAATATGCTGTTTCGGTTTTAACTCACCGCAGGTAGAGCAAAAAATGCCACTCCAATCAGACTGAAAGTGGCAGCAATTAGACGACCATTCCATGTGACAGGAAATTTGTCCCCATAGCCAATAGTTGTAAGAGTGACCTTAAAAAATAGATATTATTTTTCTTAAAGATGCCATAGAATAAATTGATACAATATATTAAATTGTTCTCTCATATCTACATAGAAGGTACAGTATGTTTATTTTAGCTAGAAGGAGGGAGTGAGCTTATGTCACCTAGTTTAACCTAGAGTAACCTAGTTTGCTCCTGAGTTGTGTAGTGGATTAAATACAGACTAAATTATAATTATACTTGACAAAAGTGACAGACAGAGATGCATTTAGATTTGAATTTTGTGGGTTTAATAATGTATCTGAAAACAAAGGTAGGAATTAATATCAACCTCTGCATAAACAGATGTGTTTTTGAAGTTTATTGGCATCCTTTTACTCCAATAAAGAGCGGAGTGATATGACACAATGCATGAACATGCATCAAACACTTATATTAAGCAGTTTACATCTATTTGTTGCCCTAATATACATGTTAAACTAACAAAAGATACATTTAAACAAATAAATATATTCTTAAGTGTTTGTAACCATTGTTTTCCATATTATGAATCAGCACAAAGACCACGTTTGCAGCTAAAAATGAGAAAAACGTTTTTAATGTCCTACTGACCCAAAAAACGTCACCTACATATTGGATGGCTTGAGAGTGACTAAACTATTTTTGTAACTATTCTTTTAAAAATGGCACTTTAACAGCACACTCTCTTGAGCATTTACTAAAATACAACCTAGCAAGGTTCTAGGAGGTACATTACATGCAGATTTATATGCTCAAAGTTTCTACAATTAGTATGCTATCATAAAAGTCACTTTGGACTGAAATGATCTACCAGTTCTGGCACTGATTCATTTGTGAAATGGATCTTTGAGTATATCTTGTTTCAGTCTGTTGTATCATCTTGTTTTATATAATTAAATGCAGTAAAAACGATTCAGTAGCACCTACCAGTCCCCACCAGAGGGCGTCTGCATAGGTCTCGAACATCTCTGAATTGTCATCCTTCTCCACTGAGTACACCAAGAAAGATGCCAGGATGAGGCAAAGGAATCCGATATACCATGCCGTAATCAGTTCCTATATTCAGAAATTGACAATTTTACAAATATTTTTGTGTAATGCACACCTTATACACAATGAAATATTCAAACTTTTATTAAAGATTAACTATACAATAAAAACAAATTCTCCATGGTTTCATAACACTGGAAAAAAGAAATAATTTTTTTTGTTAATGTCTTTTAATTTGAGACCATGCACACGTTCAGAGTTTGTGGTCAGAAAATATTTCAATATTTGAGAAAGATACCTATAATGCTCAGCAATCCTAGATTCATGTGATTATTAATGTACAAAAAATGTATCGTTCATCTAAAACAAGAAAAAATTATTTAACAAACAATAAATTACTTCGTATGATGGTAGCCATTATTTTATATCTTTACTGTCACATGATCCTTCATATTATATAAACAAAACGCAAAAATTATTCAATACTTTTGTGGAAAAGTATTTTGATAAATATAAATGTTAACAGTCTTTGAAAAATAAATACTAAAACTTTGTAGAAGACAATAGAAGAACACTGTATATGCAAATATTATACAAGAATACTGTAAGTGCAAATTCATATTTTTCAAACAGTTTTCAGGGTAATATGCTTTGATAATAATAATAATAATAATAATAATAATAATAATAATAATAATAATAATAATAATAATAATAATAA
>CAIGQW010054459.1:536356-547015 GCA_903798125.1 Danio choprae
AAAACAACATATAGTAAGGGTGATTAGAAAAGCCAGAATTATATTTTTGGACTGAACAGACACATTTATGGCCCTGTTTACACCTGGTATGAATGTGTTTTGATTAAAAGTTGACAATGCAAACACAATTCCTGTTTACACCTGAACTTTAAATCCATTGTCCACTTTCCAGATGAGAGAAGATCTATGAGAGGGTGTATCTATAGGGCTTTTCTGATCCTTCCATCTAATATTGCAAAATTGACATACTTTGTTATGCTATTTACATACTTTGGTCAAAACCATTTTAAATTATGAAACTACAACAAAATACTGATTAAATATTGAAACTGAGAAATGCATCAAATATACATTGTGAGCCAAGAAGTACAGATCAAAGTAAAAACTGTTTTATAAACTAAGACTGGTAAGAGAAGATTAGATTTTTATGTTTTTCACCTTTTGAAAACCAGAAACATACACCAAAATGTTTAAGAATGATTAGAGCAGTTGGTCTTGGACTGTTTGAGCACATTTCACCACATGAGCATTTACACTATGAAGGCAATCCAATCAAATGTGTTTTCAATTACCTGTGGAATGGTCAAAAGTGGACAAGCTCAAAACATTTTAGACCCCGTTTACACTTTTATTAAGTGTCCTGCATTTGTGATCACATCCATAGAAACACATTATAGTACCAGATGTAATTGGGGCCTAAGTAATGTCTGCACTTGCAAATATGCAATATCCTTTACTCTATTTAGGGTTACTCTGGGAAACTTGTGAGGATAACTAGGTTGTGAGTATCCTGATAAAACCTTACAGAAGTGTGAAGGGAGGAGGGGGGACGGGTTAGCTGTACTACACGGAGATGACCTTGTAAATAAAGCACCTTTGCGGCAGGAACAAACCACAGAGCAGAACATCCTCCCTCAGATTTACCCAAACCAAAACAGAAGAAGATGCAGATAAAGCTGCTCTCCATCACAGGGAACTGTGCTGACATTCCTGAACAGGACATCTGGAGGGTGTGTGTGTGTGTGTGTGTGTGTGTGTGTGTGTGTGTGTGTGTGTGGAGGGAAAGGGTGATGCTATATAAGGATGAAAGTTTTGGCTTCCACTTTTTAGAGGAATCACACAACGTTATCAGAGAAAAGGGAGGGAACCTAGGATGTGTCTATTTATAAAGGAAAGGAATTTGTGGTTATTGTTGCGGGTGTATCAGTGGTTAACAGAGTGTATAATCAAACCATTTATTTATAAATCATGCCCGACTACACAATACTTTGGTTCATGATAGTTACTTTTTCAGATAACGCGTTTTTGATTTTGGCTTTTGTTGCATCAGTTAAAAGGAACGTCAGATTATATGCATGACTTGATGTGCTCATGTGGTTTGGGTTCCTACTTGGGACGAGGCACTCGTTCTCCAGTGGCCGAAACAACACTGTCACTTTCTCCAGATCCTGCAGAGCTGCTTTCGTATCTTCCAGCATGATCCGCTCTTCTCTCTGTCAAAGAAAACTGCTTGTGAGGCCAAAATAATCCAGATTAAGAAGACTATGTGAACTAAACACACTGTACATGGCTGATTCTATAATTGCAGGTTGACTAAGTGATTATTATTTTCTGCATTTTTCCCCTCATATGGTTTTTTATTTTTTAAATAATTAGTCACTCATTGTCATGGTCCATTAGATGTTACAGTACATGATATATTTTTCTACAAACAGCATCTGGCATAGATGGAAAAAAATATTTTTGTTGTTGTATTCATTTTTGATTATCTATCACTGTATAATTAAAACATTTAATTATTTTTTTTCTTTAGCAGTATATATCTTTTACTATAAAAGCCCTAAATATTCATTTACATAATTCTACCACATGCAATTGTTTTAAAATAGGCTTTACCTTATAAAAATCTTTCCATAAATCTTAAAATCTGTCCATAAGCACAGTACTCTTTTGGTGAAATTATCTCCCACAATTGCATAATATTCAGGAAGTGATGTCACTGTTCATTACTGTTGGCCTGATCGCACTGAAATGAATGTGTGCTCTTGCTGAGGAAATATTTCCATTTGAAAACTTCCTACATTATGAGTTATTTGGTTTCAAGTCAAAATTGTTACCACATTACTAAACTAAAACAGAATTGACAATTCTGATTATTGATTACACAACGGGTTGTTTAAAAGTCTTTCAAGCCTTTCAATAGTGCCATGTGCTCTTAGCAAGTGGAGTTTTTGTTAAAAGTTTGACATTGTTACTGTCAAACCTTGATAACAATGTAGAGTAACAATCTTGACTGTGTGTGTAACAACACTGACTAACAGAGTTGATAAACAATTCTATAAATAACTTGAAGTAAAAAAGGAAGTAACTTGTGTTTGGCAAACACTGTATTATAAAAATATAATGTGAAATATCTTCAATTATAGCATTGGTCACATAAACTGATGTTTAATGTTGATTCAACTAGAGGTTCTATTATCCTGCTTGTGTGTTTAAGTAGAAAACGCTGAGGCATTGTGGGATGAGCGTAACTGAATCAGCTATGGCGTACAGTACAGTAAGTTGTCGATCTTACCACATGTGGAGAGAGAGTAGCCTGGAAGTTAAAGAGCACTCCGATGGTGGAGATCTGCTCCAGCCACTTGCGGCTGACCTCTTTACTGTCCTCCTCATACTCTCCGTTATTGTTGAAGCGCAGGTTCAGTGCAGTCACAAGCTGCTCAGCCAGTGCACACAACGCCCCCACCAGAGACTGGCAGAATATCACATCCCGCCGCAACTGGAGCTCTGTGTCTGTGAACAAAAGTAGAAAAAGTTTCATTATATTTGTGTAAATATTTTGTTCTTTTATCAACTCTGTTTGCTGCCCAAAGTCAAACACTTTTTAAACCCCACTACACTAGAGGTGGCTGTCCAAGCTTTTATCACTTCACAGTTAGATTACTGCAACGCACTTTACTGCGGCATCTCTAAATCACAAATGTCTCGCTTACAATTGGTCCAAAATGCTGCTGCTAAAGTATAACAATAGTAAAAAACAGACCACATTACCCCTATCCTGAGGGGCCTCCATTGGCTGCCCATCAAATTTAGAATCAATTTAAAAGTGCTTTTACAGGTGTATAGATCACTACATAATCTAGCCCCTAATTATCTTTCAGAGCAGTTGCATTTGTATACTCCCATGAGATGTTTAAGATCCAGTGAACACAGTTTTTGTTTAGTTCCTCAGTTCAGACTAAAACGTAGAGGGGACAGAGCTTTTTCTGTGGCTGGTCCGAGGTTGTGGAACAATCTGCCCCATGAGATTAGAATGGCACCTTCACTGTCTATTTTTAAATCACTTTTAAAAACGTACCTGTTCAGTTTGGCCTATTAATATTATACTAATAGTGTTGTCTGTTGCTTTGTTACTAATTATATATCTGCTATTTCTATATGTTTTTTATCATTATTTCTATATTCTTATCAAATATTACACTGTCTTATGTACAGCACTTTGGTCAGATTTGTGGCTGTTTTTAAATGTGTGTTTGTGAGTCAATGCATAAAAAGTATTTAACCAATGGTGAGATATTCATATTCAGAACTCTAGTCCAGAAATTCACATCAAAAGTTTGATAAGATGTTTTAATATGCTGTTGAGTATTTTATTAAAATTTTAAATTATGCAAGGCATTATTAATGGTTAAAACACTATAACTGTATTAACTGCTGTTTTATAGCTTTTAACTACCTTAAACTAGTGTTTTAAACTGACGAATGTAGCTAATAATGACGATAATTTATCGTTCACAGAACTGCATATATCCCAAAGAGTGCTCAGAGGGGAATCCTGAAAATCCTAAAACAGTTGTAAGCCTGCAATGCTTTAAGCAGATGGTGGGTTTCATCGTAACCAGGGCTGAGAACAGGGTTTGGAGCTGCTGTAAGAGGGATAAGGGCTCTAGATCGGGTTCCAAAGCAAACGCTCAACAGCTTCCATATGTTTCCACCGCAGACCCCACGGGACGAACCCACTCTCTCTGTTCTTCACTTTATCTCTGTCTACTACTCGCTCAGACGCTCACAAACAAACACACCCTGATGCACACACTCCCTGCCACAGAATCCATATAAAACACTCCCTTATCACAGCACATAAATACAGTACGACCCAGAACAGTAGTTCAGAATGAGAAATAACACACAATACAGCTGCGCGCAGTTGCATTCTCAACAGGTGATGACACACATGCAAAATCATGTAAACATTTCGGGGTTGATTTTCAAAAGGTTTTTAAAGTTCAAGTGAGGAAATGTCTGAGTTGAAGTTTAACTTACCCGTGCATTTAAGCAGTGCCAGCAAGAGCTGACTCCTTCCATCTGCAACAGAGTTGCAAACAGACATGAATATAATCCAACCAACAATAATACAACACATATTGCAAGTCTTTGGAAACAGTTTTGCAATCCCGTGGACACTAGACAGATGTGTGCCTGCTGTGTTTGTCAACACATTACATGTTGCTCTAAAAACTTGACAAAAGATCAAAAGAAGTATCAAAAGAAATAACTTTAAAAGTTTTTTTTAAAGCCACCTTGACATATCCAGTGGTCATGTTTCATAAGTGGTAACATTTTATTAAATACACTGGTATTAAATAATATATACACTGATGAACTACGTACAGGAAAATCTAGACAGGGTTGTTATACTGATCCTGCCATTAAGCATTGTTCAGACTTGAACATACCTTCTACGAAGCGGTGAAGGCTGTTAACTAGAGATTTGATTGAAATAGGCAGGTTCCAAGGATCCTCCTGGATGTTCTTGTGCAAAACATATCGCCAACGTACAGTCCAGTCATCTGTGTGCCGAAACTCTATTGGGGAATAAAAGTATGGGTTAAAATGGAAAAACACTGAAACTTATAAAAGTCTTTATAAGTTTTATAAAGTCTAAACAGGTGTTAGTGGTGGTGTGGACTCACAAAAAAGCCCAAAAAAACAAAATTGCTGTTGGAGCCCTATTTTAAACAGTCTCTATTTATAATAAACACAGCTTAAAATTAAACAAAATCAAAAATACACAGTTTGCATCATCAATTCAAACTTGTTTTCTTGGATTTGAATCTGAGTTTCTATCTTCAGAGTTTTGTATATTTTCTCAGAATTTCTAGATGCAAATATTAAAATATTACAACTTTTTATATTTTAACTCCTAATTCGAATACATTTCAATTGTGGGATACTGTATAAAGTCACAAACGCAAGAAATGATCCAAATAGCTTTTTTTTTTTTATTCTGTGGTTAAAACAAGCTGCAATACACACCCCAAAAATACATAAGGGGAAACCAGTGTGGTATTCTCGTACTCAGAGGTAATAACGTGCAGATGCAAACAGAAACTTTCACACACCCCTACCCACCTATAAAGTCCCCCACAAGCTAACGGAGAACCCAAATACACACAACCCTCAAAGGAGTTCCCAAACATATGCATTCAAATATAGCACACACACGCACGCGCACGCGCAAGCGCACGCACACGCACACGCACACGCACACGCACACGCACACGCACACGCACACACACACACACACACACACACACACACACACACACACACACACACACACACACACACACACACACAGCGGGCGTTACCTGGCTGACTGTGGTCGGTGTGGAAATGTTTGGTTTCCTCGCATGCTTTGCTCATGACAGGGCCCTTCAGAAGACTGTTGATAGAGTCAACCTGAAAACGAAAAACGCACGGTTCAGTCTGTCACCAAACACACATTCTGCGCTAACTGAAGAGCCTGCTGTTTTCAGTCTGTCTGCATGTAACCTGTCCGCACTGGATAAAAGAGGCCATTATTGATATCTGTGAAATAGAGAGGGGTCAAAATCCAGCGACCTCCAGAAGACGATAGATTTTGAGGTCAAAGAGCAGGGGTGTGGAGGTCAAAGAGTGCTAGAGATGCCGCTAATGTGATAAATGATACTGTGGGAGAGGGAAACTAAGAGAAGATATATTGATGAAGAGCAAAAATAGAAGACAAAATAAGGAGGTGAGTGGTGTTTGACAGAGGGCAAGAGTTTGAAAGGGAATATTGTGTTTAAATTGGCAAGAGAGACTGAAAGTTTGATTTATGAGGGGGGAAATCAATTCACCTGATTGAAAAGGTGCTCCAGACATCCGTGTAGTTTATCCTGCTTGTCAAAAGGGATCTGCATATCACATGGCAATTCATCTCCTGGAAAACAACAAATAAAAGGAGTAATCCCTTATTAGTAATTGTCCTGAATTTCAGCACTGTAACCATATCTGCCTGATGAGAGTTACCTGAGCCCATCTCATCACTGCCCAGGTAAGAGCTGTTGCTGCGGACGCTGGTGTACGACAGCACTGAGTCCCGGTTACTGTTACATTCACTGTAAAACACACACAGACAAACAGGTGTTCTCAGTTTAGGTGATGAAAAGCACACTTAAAGACACCAATTCTCAGATGTTCAAATGTTTTGAAAAATGTTGAAAGAGCATTATAGTCATTCAATAAGACACAGAAATCAGTAATTAATCAAAAATGGCAATTCTAAATGACAAAAACGTGTTGAATCTGCAATCATTTTGGGGCTGTGCAATTAATCAAATTTTGATTTCAGTTTCGGTCCCAAATTATCACAAAAACGAATGCTGTTCTTAACAAATGGCATTATAATTTGTGTTTTATTTAATAAAAGTATATTTGATTATTTCATACTATAATTTAACAGGATCACCCAAAATTTAAAATGTACTCACCTTCAAGTAGTTCCAAACCTTTAGTATTAAAAGAAGATATTTTGAAGAAAGCTGAAAACCTGTAACCATTGACTAGGAAAAAGTCAATGGTTACACGTTTCCAGCTTTCTTCTAAATATCTTCTTTCTTCTGTTCAGCAGAAGAAAGAAAGTCAAACAGTTTTGGAACAAGTGATGATGACAAATTGTAGTTATAGTTGAACTTTCCCTTTATAGCTACTTATATTTTCAGATTTGTTTTTATTTATATGCTTTTTTGTGTGTAGTAGCACAAATGTAAAAATCATTTGTGAGTGACAGTAGTACGTTGATTCTAAGAGCTGAAGTAATTTCACAACAATTTAAACATCCAGTTTCAACTTTTATCCACTAAGATTTCACAAAATTTATGTGGACGTCTTCTTGGCAACCTTGAAATGTTTATTCAGGGAGAGAACGAAACTTCCAAAATGTCTTTTTATGCTCCCAAAACGCTTGAGGAGGAAAACAAACTGTACTTCTACCCACTAGAGGTACTGCAGAAGAGTAGCAGAAGTTGCCGCTCTCCACCCCACAACGAGAAAAGAAGCCAAATTTAGGGCCGCCACAAGCCAAGAATGGAAGCATGACCAGCAGGTTGCAAAACTCCCAGAAAGAGGAAAAAAAAGAGCATTCCCTCATATTCTACCATTCAACCTCCTGAACTCTAGAAAGTTCACGTTTCCTTCTTTCGCTAAACAAGATCAAACAGCCTACCTACAGTATAGTACATCCCACAGACAAATACAGATACTTACTATATGAGCCTAAATGGAGTTAAAAAAACCGTTTCTATGTATAAAACGCGCTGGCTGCAGCTGTTCATGAGCTCACCCTATCACAGAGTAGCAGGATTTTAAACCGGAACGCCACATAATGATAGGGGGTGCAGAAGCAAGCATCCGTTTATCCCGACAGAAGCATAAAAACCACTCGGCTGTGGTCGGTCTCAGCTTTGCCCTGCTCCATCAGCTCTACATCACAACCAAACACACTCTGCTCCATATAATAATGACATAACAACAGTGACTGAATGTATTCTTTAGTGGTTAAAGAGGGCGTCTGGGTCGCTGTGGGACAACAGGTTCTTTGTGAGGGATGTTTATCGTCTCTCTATGTGTCGGTTTTAGAAACATCTGTTTGACAGGAGGAGCAGACAAGAGCCCCATCTCGCTCTGCTTTCTTTATGCATAATAGTGAGTGCAACAAGGCTTTCATCATTGGCGTACAGTCCGATTTTTCTAACCATGCATTTTTCTAACACATGATAATGTTTGGGACAGGTATCTCACACACATATGCTTTGAATTGTTGTTGCACTACTTAGTTTGACCAGAAGTTGTCAACACTAAATTTCATTGGTGTTTAGCAATCAGAAAAGATGAAATTTGAAGGATCAAGAAAAACAAACAGATGAAGGCGACAAAAACAACACACTTACATTGTTGTGTAAGTGTGAAAGGATTGAAAGACATCCACAAATCTATTCTAAATGAGTACAAGATGTATTATTGCTCATAACTTTTGGAGAGATGGTGTTTCTTAGACTCCATCAAATGAAATATAGCCTGAAGCATACATTGGTTTTTACATGTACGCAATCAGTGGGCAACACATCACCGGAATAATAGACACACCAACCAATAAGAAGCACAATAGTTTGTTCTCTCTGTGGCAATTTTTTTAGTTTGTTTGTTTGTTTAAGGTGGAGATCTGGATTGTCCCACAATTCTGATTAGACAACTTAACAAAACTGCAAAAAAAGTAATTTAATTTAATAGATCTTGAATTTTTTTTTTTTATTTGCTACAAATCAATAAAAATAAATTTTCACGTTTTCAAATCAGTCTGAAAGAATGATTCAATAACTTGCTCATAAAACTTCACATTTCATTACTAGATGAATCAGTATTTTGGATGAATCTTTTGAATGAACAATTCAATGACAAATACTTTTTATGGTTGCATGTCCGCACCTATCAACATAAAAGTGTTGCTACAACCTACATTTGAAGCGTCAAACAGCTTTTTTTAAGGTGATTTTGATCGCTGCTAGTTGGTTGATCCCCATCGGCTCTCTGGTGAAGCACACATCAGTTTCCTTGAGATTACACAGGAATGAAGGGTCCATCAACTGTCACTAACTAAACTAACGTTTAATGAGACTTTAGTGTTACCTATTTTTCTTTATTATCCTTTTGCAATTTAATTTGTTGAAATCATTTATTTTCTCTGCACATGTATATATAATAAAAGAATATTTTGGATTGTTAATTTTATTTTGTAGCTTAGGTCAATATCATTATAAAAACTTCCACAATTAATTATATATTCCACAAAATATGATACCGGCAGAAGCCTATTCATGACCATACACAATTACTGATCTCTGGAGGACAAATGCTGTTTAGAATGTCCAACTGTGGTGGCCAAAATTAATAAACACAAATCTTTTAAAATTAATACTGCATGGGAGTCTGAATCCTGATTGCAATATTTTAGCCATGAATTGTGCAGCACTATGATTCACCAAGTCATGGGATCAGGCATTCAGATCAGGGTTTGCTATTGGTCAATCTCATGTAATTGACAGGTCATCTAATAAAAATAATAAAAATCAACATAATGATTCCAAGAGAGAAAGTTATTTTGATTGAACAAAGTTTGATGTCCTATTGACTTTAAGCCCCCATGCTTCAAACTGTTTCAGAAACATCTTTTCCTTACCTGTATGAATCCCTGTAGCTCATGGTGTCGTGCCCAGAGTCCTCCTGATCATCTTCGTTCACTTTGAAACACACTCTCTTGTTTCCGCCATGCTCTGTCTTGTCTTGGTCTGTCTCTTCTGGGATGGGGGAAGTCGAGGGGCCGCTCTCAAATGATGGAGGCTCTGAGCCCTGTGGTTGTGTTGGTCCAGTTATCGACGACAGAAGTCTAAGGCAAAACAGAGTCGGTTCGGAAACAAATAGAAATGAATTGTTTTAATAAATGATGTGTGCCCTTTGAGATTTTATTATTATCACAACATCAAATTATTAAATTATATTTACTACTATACATTATACATTTATTTCTTTTTTTCAGCAATAAATATTGCAATATGGGGCGACACGGTGGCTCAGTGGTTAGCACTGTTTCCCCACTGCAAGAAGGTCGCTGGTTTGAGTTTGCATGTTCTCCCCGTGTTCGCGTGTGTTTCCTCCGGGTGCTCCGGTCTCCCCCACAGTCCAAAGACATGCAGTACAGGTGAACAGAATAAACTAAACTGGCCATAGTGTATGTGTGTGAATGAGTGTGTATAGGTGTTTCCAAGTACTGTGTTGCAGCTGGAAGGGCATCCACTGTGTAAAACATATGCTGGATAAGTTGGCGGTTTATTCTACAATGGCGACCCCTAATGAATAAAGGGACTGAAAGAAAATGAATGAATAAATATTGCAATATGCAATATTTATTAGATTTTAAAATATTATTTTATATTAACCATACTTTAAAAACTATTATTGCTATTGTTGTTATAGACTAAACTGTATATTCACTATATTTATGATACATATACTACATATACTGTACTTTTATTTGTAGTTACACTTAAAAATTCCTTCATTCATTCATTTTCATTTCGACTTAATCCCTTTATTAATCTAGGGTCGCCACATCGGAATGAACCGCCAACTTATCCAGCATATGTTTTACACAGCGGATGCCCTTTTAGCTGCAACCCATCACTGGGAAACACCCATATTTATTCACACACATACACTATGGACAATTTAGCTTACCTAATTCACCTATAGAGCATGTCTTTGGACGTGTGGGGGAAACCGGCGCACCCGGAGGAAACCCAT
>CAIGQW010054459.1:547115-563039 GCA_903798125.1 Danio choprae
TATATATATATATATATATATATATATATATATATATATAAAATGCTTAGCATATACGAGTACACCCCCCACAAATCTCTCATTTAAATTAATATTTTCTATAGGATGCTTTACAATATTATATTTGTGAATATACATTAGTTTAGTCAGTACTGAAGCCAAATCTGGAGCTAATCTAACAAAATAACTTACAATAATGGTTAAAAAATGTGTAGCCCAAATGTATATGTTAGGGGAAAATATTAAATACAATTTTCAAAACTAGCAAAAATCAAGAGAAACAAAAAATATATACAATTTTGTTGAAATGTTGTAGTTTGCAGTTTTTTTGTAATTGTTTGCATGAATTTAAATGTATTATCTTTCCATTTTTAAAGATGTTCTGTGACTAAAATATTATTTTAATAAATATATCTGTTTAATAAATCTGTTTTGTTCAAATTCACTGAGAAATGGATAAAAATATTAATTTTCAAACTGGGGTGTACTCATATTCAAGAAAATATATAAGAACACTAAGCTGTGAGCTAAGTGTTTTAAGTTAACAAGGACAAAATGTCCTTAGTTGAACAAACACCCTTTTTTTACTAATGAACTTTGTTCTTTTATGGGACAGAAATGTGTAGATTGACAAAAAGCCACTGGGAGAAAGACACTGTGGAATGTGATTGGGAAATGACTTCATTTCACTGACAATTAACTTCTACATCAGCACATGCAGGCCACTGAATAACAAACATTCGTTCCTCCTGAGAGGTTGTTGAAATGTTTCCTCTGCAGTCATCTGTTATGGCTTCAGCCTTATGTTTTTTCTGTCTTAAACCATAAATATTTTTAGACTGTCATAAAAGAACATCCTGAAGATTAGAACTCTAGGAACTCAAAGCAGAATCTGTGAAAATCTGCTAAACCATATTCTGAGAAAGTTATTTTTGCCTTTGGGTGATGCACTAATGCGCTTAATTTACAAAAAAATTTTTAACCATGTAATAAACATAGTTTTTTTAATTTTGTAATTACATTTATTTTTTCAGTATTAAGTATTAGAATTGTAATATTTGTTTTTCTTATATAGTACCATATATATGACCATATTTATAATAACTATTGCTATTATCATTATTTTTTAAATATCCACATTTTCTAGGAGACACTATTTTTTTATATCTATTTTAATCTATTTCACAACACAGTTACTACTTACACGTCTATCTGGGCCACGTATTGCTTCATCTCTCGAACTGCAATGTCCAGGCGGTTATAGAGGCAGATATAATTGTCCTGGCTCTCAGTGTCTTCCTGTTTGAGGAGGAAGCTAAGACCTCCCTCTTCATGCTTCCTTGTGTCCTCTGAGTTCCCTTCACCGTTCTCAGTCTCTTCATCCAAACTCTGGCAACTGAAGGATGGAGCCCCCATGCTGGTCACACAGTGTACAGAGTGGGACATGGGATTCAGGTTCGCTGCAGGAAAACATTTTAAATTAATCAGTCAACAAAAAGAAGCAATCATGCAGCATAATGGAATTTGTAGCAATGCAGTCTGGGGATACAGTATATTAAGCTGATACAGATGATGAAGCCAGACTTTTATTTCTAAGCAATGTTGCCAGGCAATTTTGCAGAGCGATGCTGCTTGGTTACTTTTCTGTTAAGAATGGGCAACAATATTGTATCTGTACCCCATTGCCCTCTTTATTTACCCATGTCTCACCTGGTTGCTCATTTATGACATCATTTACCAAAATGTAATTACAGAAAAGAATTACAGATGTAATTAGATGCAGATTAAAATACAAGTACAGTACAATGTAAAAACAGGTATATGGGGTATACTGTATAATAAGTACAATGTACAAATGATTAATTTAAACATATATAAATAGTAATTAAGGCCACTTAATATCAAGTGGGAATTTTATGAATTTTATTCCATCACAGTGGTTAGATCGATCCGTGTTATGTAATAATAATTATTAGACCCGAATACGCAATAATGATTGGCGTAACATTAATGCATTTAATGGTTATATTGCCGCCTAGAGACAAGCCCGGTAGGTTTGGAGCTTCTGAGACTCAATAAAACTGAAGACCGAATGGTTGAAAAGCAGTGAGGCGTATTCATGCATGTGGTAAAGCCATGGACCATGAGGCTTTTGGCCTACAGAGAAGTGTACCAGAGGAATTTTAAACATCTCTGACCGTGAGACAACTGCAGAGCAGATGTGTAGTGGAGAGAGCAAAATAAAAAGCTCTCGTGCTGTGAAGCAGAAGGAACAAGGCATTATTTGGTTCTTTTCCCAGCTACACGTGGTGGCTAGACAGTAAGTTGGGCTACAGAAATTTGAGCAGGTGGAGCCAAAAATATAAGCCAGATGGAGCAGCTTCACATCTTCTGGTCTAAGGGATGCCCCGTTGAATTTTCAAATTCATTCATTCATTCATTTTCTTTTCGGCTTAGTCCCTTTATTAATCTGGGGTCGCCACAGCGGAATGAACCGCCAACTTATCCAGCATATGTTTTACGCAGCGGATGCCCTTCCAGCCGCAACCCATCACTGGGAAAAAATTAAAAATTTAGAAGTTCAATTTATATTATATAAAGCTGTTGTACAGTTGTACAATTGTCATGTACTGATGCTAATTGTAATAAATAACAGTATTTCTCAGAAAATAACTCACACCTGACTAGTCGCACCAGGTCAATATTGCATTGTTGAAAGATAAAACATGCAAGTAGTTTTTTTTCTAAGCTCATTCAGAATTACAGTTGAATAGAATATGGGTAGCCCTAAACAAAACTAAATATTTTCAAAACAAACATTTTCAGTTCTTTAAATGCAGTTCCAATCTTTAAATGTAAAATACTCAGAACAGAAAAGGAAATGAAAATAAAAAGTATAAAACATAATGAATTATAAAGGCATTTCTAAAAACGGTCAAGCCTAAATGAAATTAGCAATAAATTAATTGTTTTTCTTTTTTTGAACAACAGCTCCAACTCTGGAGTGCTGAGTTTACCAACCTATAATATATGGTGGAAGAAGCTATAATGTGACTTATGGTTTGCCTTCTTAAATAAAGCCTCAAGACTCATAAACAGTGATGATAAGAGTGAGATGCAGGCCTCTGGGAGTGGAAGACTGAAGGCCTATGGGATTGAGGAGGATGACATCGCTAAAAGCTGCTTGTCATGCCCTAATGGTGTCTTAATGGAGGTCTGATTGAGACACTTTAAAAGGCTCTGACTCACTTTGGGAATAGCAGGCAATGCATTTTACAAGACCTAGGAGGTTTTCACCATAAAGCTTAATTACTCTTTTACAACTTTCAATGATTGTATTGTAGAGATTTGGTTTACTCAGCCCATATGCTGATTCTACAGTGTAAATAATTGCTGAGAAAGCCATTTGGAGGGATTTTAACATGGTCCTATTTAATTGAAGTCAATTCTCAGACTTAAAAAAATCTATAGTCTGCATAACTCATTTTGTCCAGCTTTTATGAGAAAGAAAAATATAAAAATGCATTATAAAATAAAACAACAAATAAAAAAGTATCATATTTAAATCCCTTTAGTTATAAACTGCTACCATAACTATGTACCTTGGTCAGGATCAAGGCCGAAGAAGGAATTCTTGCGTCCAAAGCGGATGCTGAAGGCCCGTCCGGCTGAGGAGGTATTTTTCGGGCAGGACACCTGCATCAGGTTCAGGTGACAGTTGGTGGGGACGAAGTCCATGGAGCCCAGAACGTGAGGTTTTGTGCTCGCCTGTTTAAACGTGGGCCAAGCCTTCGTCTGCAGTTCTTCCACAAACTGATGAGGAGACAATATCAAAGCACAATAAAACTGTATTTAATATCGTATAAATATAGATTTAAAAAAAAAACTGCCATTCAATTAATAATTAAAGAAAGAATTATACTGTACATGAACCTAATGCTGGCTTCACACCAAATGTGAAGATAGCACACCCATCACTCACTCTAGTTTACTCACGGGATGTTTTTTTACACACATCACACGGCAGCCACAACATGCATTCCACATCACCTGGCATTTGTATTGACTTTGTCATATGAATACTTAAATTCGTGTTTGGTATAACCCAGCATAAGGCCCTAATTTTGTCACAGTGAACTTATTTTTTATGTTTTGCAAAGCAAATGACTTTGCTGAAAAAGTATGATACATTTGCAGTGATTAACAGTTAGCAAACTTCCAGATGCTGTTCACACTGTTGAATGTAACATTTACATGACTCTCAACAAAAAAATAAAAACACACACAAGACCAGTTAAGAAAGCATTTGATCTGATCACAAATATTTTATATTTTACCAGCTTTGCAATTCATTAGCTTTTAGGTGTTCAAAATGCAGAATTTTACCACTTTAAATTCTAGCATATCACAATCTTGTCAGGATTCTGCCATTTCGGTCTTGTTAATTCTTGTTTTGGTGGCAGAGTCCAGACACTAGTCCTGTCATGTCTTGTATGTTGTGCTCGGCTCGAGTTTTCTCGGGTATTTTTGTTGCCTATTTTTGTTTTATTTTTATAATTAATGAATACCCATTTTAGTTCTGCAATTGAGTCCTCGTCCTTTTCCTAACCCAACCATGATATATCTTAGAGGATAGTTCACAAAAAAAATCTGTTATCAGTTGATCACTCTTGACAATTTTTGATGTTGCTTTCATTTTTGGGTAAACTATCCTTTTAAATATTCACAATAAGATGCATATCTCACCTGCTTGTAGCTGCTAATGCGTTTATCTATACTCTCCAGCTTGGTGTCACAGATGTTTCGGAACTCAAACTGTGGCATCGTCACCACCTTATCATTCAGAGCCATTAGCTGCCGGCAGCTCTTCACAAATAGACTGTCATCCTTAACAAAAGCTTTCAGTATCTGAGAACATTCAAAATACACACAAGAACATACAATAGGTTAGATAAATACAAAGGTATTGCCTTCTCTGGATATCCAACTTAGAATTGCCTATATTTATATGCATAGGCAAAATAATGGTTTATCATAAACAAAATGCAGAAATGATACATTGATTTTTTGACCCTGGTGTGTCTGACCTTTGCAGTAAGGTTGAAGCAGCCCTTGGGCTCCACCATCTTCTCCAGCACACAGTGTTTGATGCCTGCTGGACTGACATACTCATACACAACCCCATGTTCAACATGAACATTGTCCACATTCAGACTGACCAAAGGACCATCATCAGAGATGGACAACTGCTCCAGTCTTCTTACAGAGCCTAGAAAACCCAAAGAACACACAAGCATAAAGAATTTAACAGCAATACTGTACATCACATTTTCTGTATACATTTTGGGTTTGACTATATATACAGTCAAGCTTAACATTATTCATAGCCCTGGGGTATGAATAATTTTGGGCTTGACTGTACACATTACTGCTCAAGAGTTTGCTTTAAGTATTATTTTTTACATATTTTTGTAATCAGCATAGACACTGAGGTAGATAAGCAACTAGAAAAAAATTAGAAATGGGAAACCTTTTTATTAAATTAACAAACTAACAACTCCAACTAACAAAAGCAAAAAACAATTGGTCCCCAGTGTTTAAGACATGGTTGTAATTATTTTAAACCAAAAATACTGTCAAGATTTTAATCTGTTATTTATTTAAATTCACACTTCAAGACTTGAAAGAACTTCAAGACTTGAAAGAGTTCACAAACTTAACAAAACCTTTCATTCACAAAAACATACAGCACTGGATCTATTGTCCCCTATTCCCCTATCGTTCTTTTAACGATAATAACTTTTTAGGTACACCTGCCACACTGAGTTTTTTTCCCAGCAAACACACACACATATACACTACCTGTTCCATTAGTGCAGCTGTCCTCTGAATCTGAGCCATTCTCACAACCCCTAAAAGACATTTGCTCCTCCACATCCTCATACACCCGGTACGCCCACTGACCACAACTCTGCGGCACAAAAAAGCAACAACATCACAAAGAGAGGAAACAGGTACTGTATAGGGTATCAGAAACAAACAACTCTTTGGATCACCATACGGGGTCCAACATATTGTTTAAGAACACAAAGCAGAGCTAATGCAGTGCTTATTCTCACAGTGTCTTGCTGCTCCAGAACAGGCTGATAGCCACTGAAGTGCTCCAGGACTTCCTGATAGCCGCTATGGTTCATGTTGTTGCCGTTGACTTTAAGCACACACTGACCGGGCTGAAGACCTGCTGCTGATGCCTCAGAGCCTGTAGACACACAAAAAGGACGCTTATAATAGGCAACGACCTTAAGTCAGAGTTTCTCAACCACATTCCAGGAGGCCAACCAGCACTGCATGTTTTCGATGTCTCCATTGTCTGTCACACCCATTACAGGTCTTTCAGTCTGATGATATGAATCAGGTGTGTTTGGTTGGGAGACATGGAAAATGTGCAGAGCTGGTGGTCCTCCAGGAAAGGGGTTGAGAAACACTGCCTTAAGTGATGCAAATGGATTTTTGATGACAAATGGTTGATAACGCTTGACATTCTATTAACGATGGCCCTCTTTCTATCTGGTAATAATGTGCAATTTCAGTCACCCGATTGTAAATAGTTAGCCGAGATGCATAACCGCCTTCACCTGGTATTAACATGTGCTCAGTGTCTGACCAGAGACTCATTCACACAGAATGAGTTTTTCCATGCCAATACTTTCTTAAGTTTTACACGCAGCACTGCTCATAAATGTCAGTTCCAAAGCAGTGGACCAATCAGAAGAACTTGGTGGGGGGCAAGCGTTGCAAGCTTCTGTTTACAGTAGCAAGCTTACATGACAACTGTTTTATTTGAAGCAACATGGCAGAGGAGCCAATTCTTTAAAAACTATTCCCGAGCACTGCATACTGTGGTTTTATATAAATCTAAACCAGTTTTACCTTATTATGTGACCGATGTGATGTTGCATCAGTCTATCTAAGTTTGTTGTACTTCAACGAATTTGAAATGTAATGTGGGTTTCTCGGTGATTTTTAGGTTTGTTTCTGCTTCTTTACTGGCCATCATTCTTTAACATCTATTGAAGCTTTCATTCTTTACAGTGAGTAAAGTTTCTTTAGATTATTATAATCGTACTTGAAACTAAGAACAAAAAAAGTTATTTTACGAACTGTTCTCTGAAATCATCTTTGAAGAACCAACCTTTCTATGACATTTAGTTGAGCTTTTTATATGTACTTACAGTTACCTGTCCTGATATGCCAGTTCAATGAAAAATGAAAGATAATAGATCTCATTATGCCCATAATGAGTGTATGCAACAACAAAAAAAATCACTTGAGAGCAAAACATTTTTTTTTAGAGATGTAGAGATTTAATTGCATGATTTCAATGACTTGCAGCAACAAAAAGTTTTATGATGCAAGAAGAACTTATAATTACTATATATTAGGGTGAAAATTTCACATATTCTCAGTTCTGCTTTAAACAGCACTTATTCTGGAATTTACACCCCCTGTATTCAGGAGCACTTGCAGTGATGAAAGCTCCCATAATGGCAGATCATAAATCTCTGCTTTTGACTAAGTGCCGTGAAGATGAGCTAACGGCTTTCACTTCAAAAAGCTCCTAGAATGTGCTTTTTTTTTTCCAATCCAGAAACATGTGCAAAGACACTGAGTTTAAAGAGCTCCAGATGCTGATCACATGACCACGGCAGCCTGGTGTCACGAATTTGCTTAATTTGAAAGCTTTTTATAGTACATTAACATCTGTCCTGCAGGTTAAATGGAGGGAATGTGATTTTTTCCTTAATTCAGAATGGCGTGTGTGAAACTGAATGGGTCTGGTTTTTAAAGCCATAATTATTTATGAACGTGATGATGTGCATGTGTTTTCTGCTCATAAACAATGAGAACTCACCTTTCTTTACTGCATGAACGTGAGGTGGACAAGAACCAGAGAGAACAAATGGAAGGGTGCCATGAACATCTGGGATCTTCACAATCCTGTCAGACACACACACACACACACACAGGAACATAATCTTAAAGTTTTTTTTTTTTTTTTTTTTTTTTTAATGTTCTCTATGTTGTTGAGCAGAATGTCTTTTCAATGATATCTTTATTTGGGACAGATTAAACTGTCTACATCAAAGAACAATAAGTGTCCACAGCTGTTTAAACATTAATGCATTCTCTTTTGAAAACAATGTTTTGTAGTGCAACTATAATACCAGTAGTGTCCATTTACACTGTACGTGGTTGCATTTAACAGGTCTGTGTATCTGATTTCTTCCATGAACTTGGACTCACTCTTTGTTCTTGGTGGCCACTAGCAGTCTGAGTGAGCGGCGTATACAGAAAGACTGGTTGATCATGGTCTCCACTTCAGAAAAGGGCCTCAGAAACACCAGGTCCTCATTAATGGAGTAGATCTTTCTCCCCGGCTGCAGGCCTGCCATCTGCGCAAAAGGCAAAACATGGAAATGAACGAAATAAACACCAAGAATCCAGCTGACAAAAATCAGCAATGAGTGGAAAGCAAATGAGGATGTCATTCATAACACTTTTCTTTGCTGCGTGTGAGCATAGGGAAAAGAGATGAGTGATATGTTAATGAGGATTAGAGGATTGGTGGAAGAATTGAGAGAAAACGCACCTTTATGGCAAGAGAGCTTTATATAGCTTAAAAGCTTTATAAGCTATAATCTGCACTTTCATATCACCGAGCAGTTCATTTGATGGTGTAATTAAAAATGTGATAGTAAGGAAGAAAGGAAGGCAAGAAGGAAGACGGAAGAACAAACAAACTATAGAAAAACAAGGTGAAAGGTAGGATAACGAGAAGAAAAAAACAAAAATGAAAAAGAGGAACAAAATGAGAGAAGGAAAAAATTATCAAAATAAAAAATAGGATGAAGAAGAGAAACAAAGAACAAATTAAAGGAAGGAAGGGAAAAGATGGAAGAGAAGAAAAAAAACATTTATTGAAAAACAGGTAAGACAAATAGAAAGCAATAAGACTGGGGGAAAAAACTAATTAAAAAAACAAGATGGAGGTAGGATAAAAAGGAAAGAAAAAAAACAACTGAAATAAGGAAACATGAACAAAGATAGAGGAGGACAGAAAGAAGGAACAAATTAACTAATCAAAAAAAGGAAAGAAGGAAGGAAGGAAGGAAGGAAGGGAGGAAGGAAGGAAAGAAGGAAGAAATTAGGAAAACACCTAATGTAAAAAAGGAAGAAAAAAACTAATTAAAGAAAAACAAGATGAAAGGTAGGATAAAAAACAAAGAAAGAAACAACTGAAATAAGGAAGCATGAACAAAATGAAAGGAGGACAGAAGGGAAAGAAAGAATGAAAAAATTAAATAACCAAAGAAAAAGAAAGAGGAAAGGAAGGAATTAAGGGAAAGGATGAAAGAAAAGAACGAAACACCTCATAAAAGAGGAAAGAAGAAAGAAATGAAAGATAGAAGGAAGAAAGGAAAGAGAAAAAGAAGGATGAAAGCAAGTAAGGAAGAGATAGAAGTTTAAAGAAAGAAAGAAAGAAAGAAAGAAAGAAAGAAAGAAAGAAAGAAAATAACCTACACATTAGTGACAAAACTTTGTTAGCCGTAAGAAAGGAAGGAAGGAAGGGATCAGCAAATAAATTAAAGCAAAAAAGAAAGAAAGAGAACATGAAAACAAGACAGAAAGGGCAAGTTTTGAAGAAGGAGAGAGAAGTGTGAGGACTCTGTGGAGAATATGATGGGACATGCTTAATTGCTTGTCCCAGATCTCCAGAGAGCAGAGCTGTGAAGACCAAGGCAGTGGAATGAATTAAGCAAGCGTGTCCTGAACCCGACACATTAGCTCATGACTACAGATCTGAGCGTCCCGTGATGTAAATGTGTCAGGACACACAGCGGTTCTACTCATCCACTACATTAATCACCAATACAATCACACTCCCGTCTTCTGCAGATGATCCTGTGAGTATGATACTTTAACGTGGACAAAATGTCTCGTGTCAGGTCTAACACACCCAGAGGGGATAAAATTAGTGGTGGTTTGGACCTTAACTATAATTACCTACCAATCTTCATCTATAAATATCTAACAGAGCTGTTCAGAGCATGAACACAAATAACCCTCTGCACTCAAACGCATCCAAGCTGAAGAGTCCTCTTCTAAATGATAGATAATAATCAGTGTTTATTCCCCAAAGGAAGACTTATCAGATTAGATCAGCACTGCACATCTAACTGAAGACCTGGTAAACAATCTCAGTTATGCCAGACACCAACAACAGTCCTTCAGAGATTGGCATTCAACTGGGGTTTAAGAAAGCTGACCATATTATAAGAGAACCACACACAGTGGATAAAAATAAATAGACATCTATCAGATTGTATTACGCTAGAGCGTGGCAGAATTCAGGGATGCACCACTTGCTATTTTCACTATATTTACACACACACTGGCCACTTTGTTAGGTACATCTTGCTAATACCTGATTGGACCCCTTTAACCTTCAGAGCTCCCTTAACTCTTTGTTGCTACAAGGTGCTGGAAATATTCCTCAGGGATTTTGACTAAACTGACATGATAGCAAGTCAGATTTGTCAGTTGCTTACCATGATGGGAATTTCCCATTCCAGATCAACCCAAACGTTAGATCTGGTGACTGTAAAAGCTTAAAGAATTCTAGGTGATGTTCATTAAACCAGTTTGAGCTCTTTAAAGCTTTGTATCACGGAGTGTTGTTCTGGAAGTTGCCATCACACAAGTTGCACTGTGGTCATAGGTGGATGGAGATGGACAAAGTGTGCCAAGAAAGATGACCAGACTCCATTGAATACCCACCATTGTCAATTGATGATACAAACAAGGATGGATAGATGCTTTCATATTGTTTACACTAAATTCTGACCAAACCATCTGAATGTTCCAGAAACAATCATTCAGAGTCATCAGACCAGGCAACGTTTTTTTTATTTAGCCCGTGTAAACTGTAGCCTTGGTTTTCAATATGTTCTTCCCAAGATTTTGGTTGTAGCTAGTGGTTATTTGGGTTAAACACATGGTTAAAACAAATATGATAAGTTCCTCACTATTTACTCACACTCAAGTGGTTCTAAACTTTTATGAATGTCCACAAAACAAGACTTTCTGAAAAATGTTATAAAACAACGGAGACATCCATAAGAATTAATTTTTTTCTTGTAAGTCAATGGCTGTTTTTTCCCAACATTCTTCAGCATATCTTCCTGTCTGTTCAATAAAAGAAACTCAAACCTATTTTGAACAAGTGGAGGATGAGTCATGGCAAAAATCATGGTAGAATGTTCATTTTTTGGTAAACTATACTTTTAACTAATATGTTCATTCATCAACAAGCCATTTTCACCCACTGAACTGCTACTCACTGGATATTTTGTTTTTATATTTACACCATTCTATGTAAATCCCAGATACATTTATCAATGAAAATACCAGCAGATCAGTAATATCTGAAATATCTGGCCTATCTGGCACTACACACCAAGGCACAGCCATACCACTTTGTCCCCTATCTATGCTTGCTCTGAAGTCTGAAGCAATTGACAACATCTTCATGCCTACACATAGTCAGTGTCGTGATCAACTGAACAGCTATATTTAATGAGGCAGAGAAACATGAAGAACTTAAGGAAAAACATCATACCTCTGCATATGATCCTCTGCTCACACTCTTCACTATAATGGCCTTGTTCTTCTCTTCGATCTCAAACCCATAGTCCTCTTCTTCAGGATGGATCTGTGTACGGACAACAAAAACACTGTCTCAGCTTGAGGGTCAATACTGGCAATAAAGCTTGCATTTGTAATGGCTTCCTTTGTGCAACTGAGGAAAAAAAAACCTGTTACTTCCAGAATATAAATTGTGATTTAACAGTTCAGTGCCACGCTGAGAGAGCAACAGCGTGTGTGCAAAAGTGTGAACACGCTACACATCCTCTAGTCCAAAAGGTGTAAAGTCTGGTCTTCTAAAAATAACTAAACATTAATCTGCACAAATATTTGGTTATTATGCCTGCTCAGTTGCTGATGACACCAAGACAGAATGGTAATTTCTGGATTATAACAAGTACATAATGCTCACTTTCTCCACAGCAACACATGAAATATGTTTTATGAGCTTTTATTATTATCTAGGAGCTAAAACAGAACATGTTTACAAGTTTCCATCATGGCTTGTTTTCTCTGTAAAATTGCAGTGGTGTGACGTGCAAGAGTAGGGTAAATCGAGAAGCTCTTAGCCTCTGATAAGAGAGGGGAAAGTGCAAGATTTTATGCGTTGGATGGTCTGGAGGAGGATTCTGTGAGTCTATAAGCGATGAAAGAGTATTTTGTAAAGGTCAGGGTAATTACTGATGGATGAGAAGGGTCTAATTGGCACAGAGGAGAAAAATCAATATGTGGCATGAGTGTGTATAGCAGTACGTGTATGTGTGGAATATAGGTGGTTGTGTTTTACAAATGCATATTACTTTAAGCATGAAATTGTGTTTTTTTTCTTATTTCCATTTCCAAAACTATATTTGTTCCTGAGATCAGCTGGTTAAACTTAGAACGTTCTGAATAAGATTTCTTCTATCCATGGGAATTTACAAGCAAAGGATCAAAAACGAAAAGGGTTGCCAGCATTAAATCTACAAAAGTGTATAAAGTTTTAAAGGAAAAACATTTAAAAAATTTTTTGATGGACTCTGACCTACAAATTCTTATCATGACCTTTCAGTTGAATAAAAGAAAAATACTACCATATAATTGCAAGTATGTAGAGCAGATTTTTACATGTTGGATTTAAATATTTATTATTTGCCTATGAATTTGAAAAAGCCAAAACTGTGTGATGTCATTTTTTATGCATTGAAGTATTCATAGAAATTTTGTATGCTCAAAGTCAAGTTTTACCACCCATTAATACAACTAATACATTTGTTAAAACAATATTTATTTACAGTAACAACAAATCCATTTCTTTCTACCAAAAGATGGCATAATGGGATCAAATGACTGGTCATTATTGGATTCAATTAATAACTCTTGAACCATAAAATTTACACAAAAAGACTCAAACTAATTAAAGCTACATTTAAAATCAATTGTAAGTAAAATCTTTATTTTTATGCACAGCTATGATGATGTTATCAGAAAAGCTACAGCATTTTGAAAGAAGTTCATCTGCTGTCATGCTACTGAAAAAGTTAGTAGCATTGTTAGCTTATTATCCCTCAACACAGCTCTCCATGGGGTGAAACCCCTACTGTGTGCGTGTCTCACCACTAAGGATTTGGCAAGGATGTTCTCGATGAGTTTGAAATCGCTGCGAAGCTGTTTACTCTTGGAGCTTGTACCCTCAGTCTCCTCATCGGCGTAGAAGCGGAAAAACTGTGACTCGTCTTTAAATTCACTCTTCTCCAGAACTGCAAATGACACAAAGTTAGAATTTAATTTAATGGTCTGAATAAAATACACAGGCTCTCACTTTCATAAACAGGTAGGACAAAAGCTGATTGTATCTGATGATGACAAAACGATTTGACAGTGTGAAATGGACCGATTGCATCACCCTTCAGTTTATGTCAAAACAACTCATGATGTCTGCAGGACTGATGCTTGGGCAAATCTAAGCTGAAGGATGGAGGAAAGGGTTTAATAAGAGGTATGGTGTGTGTGAATGTGCTGTTTTCCCCCCTCAGGAAGACGGTGACAATGTGTGTGTGTGTGTGTGTGTGTGTGTGTTTTCAGGAACTATGTAAGGACTGGCTGTTCCGTCTGTGAATTCCAAGCAAAATATTGTGGAGGACTGTTTTGGAAGTTGAGATCCGACATGACCACAAAACACTTCTACAACTCTGACAGGAGGCATGTGTCTATGACCATGTGCATTTCATCGGGAAAAAAAATATTTTCCATTATTGGGAATATTTCTGTTTCTTTAGAGGCTCCAGATGTTGTTCCAACAGCTGTTTATATCTAAAAGACTCTTGTCTTTATTCATTCCACCCTTCATGTCTCAAATAAACAATCAAAACCACTGGCAGACCTAATCAGAATGTGATAAAAACCATCAACTGAAACACATACACACACAAAAATGCTGGACACTAATATTGCTTTCATTATAGTTATCGCTGTTGATGTCAATAGCTCTGATCTATAATCCTTGTAAAACCACAGCTTCATCAGACTTGTTGTTTTATTCCTTTCCCTTTCACTCTCCTTCATACACAAACACTGCTATGGTTCAAAGCTTTGCTCTAGACAAAATGTTGCAATGGCAAACTGTGAAAGCCAACAAAAATGACAAAATCGGAAGTTTATTTAAAGATGATATCATTCAAATCATTTTAAGTGCACAGGCAGAGCACTTATTGGCAAATCTGATGATGTTATATCAAAACATGATTTTATATCTACTCAGAGCGTCCACTAAAGTCCATTGTATGCTCTGATTTTGCATTGAACACAAAGCTTTTAATAATATACTGATAGTGTCACGCTAAAAACACTCAGTGTCTGCATTTTTTCTCTTCAAAAGTTATGCGAGATAATGTTTTTGGCCTTGATAAAACTCGTTGATAAAAAGTTGATATCTTTCAAATTCTAACACACAAGCATTTGTCAGCATGAGTACTTATTGCTTTTGCCTTGAGCAGTTTGTTGCTGTTCTAGTACGGACTCCTTTTATCCAACTGTGAAATAATGACCCGATCCAGTGTTGACATATTATGGCCAAATTAAGTAGTAAAAAAAATTAAGTGGTGTGTGTGTGCATGGTTTGAAATAACAAGTCACATGCATACATACCCCTACTGTCTGCATAAAAACCGAAGTATAGTTTGAGCTTAAGGCTTGTGACACACATACTGGTGAAGAACTAGTCGTGACAAAATCTGACTGTAATCTGATGAGTGATCTGAGCATCAGAGTAATCTCTCAATTCAACATGGTGAATCAGGTGAATTTCAACTGATGTTAGCCAATGGGTGCCAACACCGCACGCACGCACGCACGCACGCACGCACGCACACACAGAGAAAAAAACAGCATAACAAACACTTATTGTGGTATGACTGAAATATTTAAAGCACAGTCATCACATGGACATTGAGACTGACCGTGATGCATAAAACCAGCATTGCAGAGTCCAACACCGAGGGTCACTGCATCTTCCCGACTTGCACTGTCACCCTGAAGAAGAAATAGAAAAAAAGTCGCAAAACACTCTTGATGACAAACCATGTTGAATGAACTGTTTGTTTAACATTACATAACACAAAGGAGCAACTGTTACAATATACTGTATGCAATTATAGATCTGTGTGTGTCCATCTTAATGTTACCTGTGAAACAAGCCATTCCACCAGTTTGCTAGCTGGTATGACGGATTTGAATGTTTTTAGATGATGATCTCGGTCTCTGTATATAAAGAAGGGTTCAAATCAAATTGAAGCTCGCATATAAACAAAAACATCTTTGAACAGTGTGGTTGGCATGAAATATATAGGCAATTTTAAGTGGTAAATGTTGCAGGTTTAATCCCAGCTAATGAGGACCAATGAACTGGAAACATCTCTTATTAACTAAGATCTCCTTTTATCAGTAGGTTCACAGAACCCAGATTGCTGCATTGTGGTGTGTAGTTGCAATTAGTGTAGCATAATTAATTAGTGACCTGGACTTTTTTTTAAAAGCATCTGCTAAAGGGCAAGTAATCAACACATTCTGTCTTCATTTGTGGATCTGTATTAAACCTAACTGCAGTTCAGAGGGGCCTTCTTGCTCTTTATGTGAGATATCAAAGGTGATCGGTTGGTTACAGAAAAGCAATATGACTTTGCTGTTCACACACACAGACAGACAGACAGACAGACAGACAGACAGACAGACAGACAGACA
>CAIGQW010054459.1:570477-583805 GCA_903798125.1 Danio choprae
AGAGAGAGAGAGAGAGAGAGAGAGAGAGAGAGAGAGAGAGAGAGAGAGACTGAATGCAGATTTCTCTCTAATGAAGGCTTTTTTTACTGGGAATGTCTGTGTCCAATGGGGTGCTTGGCAGTGAGCTTGGGAAAGCATTTCGAAGTGTGTGTATATGTGTGTGTGTGCATTTTCATTCATGCAGGGGCCTCTTGGATTAGGATGACTTGCAAGATATTCAGGAGCCGGTCAGATGGTGTAAAAGCAGCTGAGGGAAGGTGTATGGGAACTGACCAGGCGTAAGGTGAACCAATGAGAGTCTCCAAAATGTATTAGATAATGGTCAAAACTTACTTTCCCAAGAAGCACTTGGGCACGTTGGTGAGTTTCCTGCGGCGGTCTTTGATGAGGTGTCTGTTCTTGGTCATCATCATGTGGTAGAGCTTCTCTCCCTTCTCTGCGATCATGACGTAGGCGTCACGCTCCATTCCCAGCTTCAGACCTGACAATAAAAACGAGATAAAAGGAGTCAAAAACCAATAATAAAAGCAGAACGTTGGCAGCATTATGACAATAAACTTAAATAAAACATTTTTAAATAAATAAAATATTAAATATTAAAAATTACAATTGGATCAATTATTTCACATTTTTATTATTTTTATTATTCATACAAATAAATTGGATTTATTTATTTAAAAAAACAAGCCAACTGTATCTTTAAATTATTTAATAAGGCAACTATGTCTTTAGAAAATGTATCAAATAAAAAGATTAAAACATATATTAACCATCAAATCTAACTATTGAATCTATTACAAATCCTACAAATAAATAAAAATGAACATTTATGATTAAAATTAGCCTTAATTTTAATAGTCAATATTATATTTTATATGCATATTTCACTAGAATTGTATACAAATAAAAAATTATTTAACATCAATGAGCCTTTTTTATGAAATACAAGAAAATAATTGCACCTGTAACAATGTCAGAGCTTTACATAAAGGATTTTTAGAGGATGTAGAGGGATATGTTCCCAAGTCAGAAAATACATTTTATTTTGAAAGCAGGAAAAAATATTTTTCAACTTAAAATGATTGGGTGTTGCTGTGTCAGGAAGAAACTAAACCTACCATTTCAGACTATTCTGTCGTGTAGTATTTTCTGGCTGTTCCTCTAAATCAGTGTGGGTGTTGCTGTGTCAGTTAATGTTTAGGTGAGGCTGAGAGGAAACCCTGGTTTAACTGATTTTATTATAAGACATTGGTTTTGCGTTTTCACACGTGCATTTTGCTCTTGAGGTGTTTTGGTGGGTGGAGGTTCCAAATTAGTCTTTAGTATATTATATATTAAACTGAAGCATGAACCCTGCCAAATGCTTTTTAAACATGTCTCTGGTCAGGTGATCAAAAACAATGCTCCTAATCATTGTCTTTCTGCAGTTTTGCATGAGCAACAAGATGTGGTTAATAAGGTCACAAAACATGCAGTCACTGTGCTTGCAGTTTCCTGAAAATGCCTAAAAAGAACAGAGCCCATTATTAACTGTGCAATAGTGCAATGCAACTCTGCCTCATTTATATTAGTAAAACACCGGAAACATGACTAAGTATACTTAAGACTTAAGTAGGCTGCTAAACAAAAACACCACCAGTCGTCTAAGGCTGAAAATAGTTGTCAAATGCATTCTTGTTCATTACTTTTATTTGACAATTAAATTCTGTTATGATCCTTTACTAATGACTGCCCAAGGCTGAATATATATAAAAAAAACTGTTTAATTGAATTATTAAATTATTTTCAATAATTATCAAAAATAGTACACCACACTAAACATCTACTAAAATTACATTTAAACTGTAGCTACACCACGTACCATTTGCTTAAAAAAAAAAAAAAAAGCAAAAAAAAAAAAAAAGTCAGCCCAACAGTCAAGGCAAATATTCACGTTTTGCCATCCATTGAAACAAAAGGTGATGTTAAAGAGCGAGTGTGAATTGGATTGCAGCTGATGGCGTGTTCAGATGTGGCGGCAGCTGCAATGGCTCTCATTCAGAGCTTTTACTGTGTCTGAGAGCCCGGAGAGAGAGAGAGAGAGAGAAAGAGAGAGAGAGAGAGAGAGAGAGAGAGAGAGAGAGAGAGAGAGAGAGAGAGAGAGAGAGAGAGAGAGAGAGAGAGAGGGAGCGAGAGAGAGAGAGAAAGAGAGAGAGACAGAGAGAGAGAGAAGCCACTGGCAGCTGCAGCTCTCGCTGACAAAGACTTTTTTCAGGAGGTGTTCACGGCAGATGTACGAGGCTCCAATTCAATCAAGTCAAAAGCAGAGGCAACACATCATTAAAAACGGCTTCTCAGAAATGACCCCAATGAAAGGTAATTTACACCTGAAGGTCTGATGTTGAATGGCAATTTAGAAAGGAGCAAACCTTTCATTTCAAACCCCAGATTGTTTTTTTTTTATCTCATTTTGAATCAGTGTGCACAAACATGGAATGGACGACCAGAGGACAGTTATTTTGAGATAAACACGTGGAATCAAGCTGAACTACTCTTATTTTTGTGGAATACTGCATGTATTTCATCTAAATTTCTTATACATAATCCTATACATTTTCAATTTTTTCTAATTAAAGTGCCTTCATAACTGTTAATTCCACTCTCTGTTTCACATAGGCGATACAACCTGTCACACAAGAGACAAACTTATGCAGAAAGTTGCGATCTATGCCATTATTGCTCCAAAAAATAAACCCATATGGGCCATTCACATTTTGCATCTTTTGCACACTCATTATTTTCAGTGTGCTTGTGGCAATCGTATAATACAGAAATATTCTCAGAGAAAGGAAGACATGCCACTCTCATGCTTTCCATGCGTTTAGATGCAACATGTTAACATCCTCATAAACAACCATAGAGGACATACAGCAGATTCTGTTCTTAAATCGGAGTCGTTTTCGGCAGTTTATTTAAAAATTTCGTTTCCTGTGTTATCGTTCTCCTGGCTTGTTGTTCACGCAAATGACGATTCTCTGTAAACCAATCATGTAAAGCAGTGACTCTGGCTCCACCCTTCTGGTAGCGTACTGTAGTGCTGGGTACCCTTACAAAAGGGTCCCAAAAAATGGTATGGTTTGCTGTTTTGGTACTTTTAACAGTGGAAATAGAAATAAACTTAATTTTTTTAATTAAAATAAACTTTGATTAAAAATTACCTGTTTATTTTTAATTAATGTTTCATCATTTGCTTCTGTGTGGAGTGGCAGTCTTCAGAAACAATATTCTTAACCATGGGACAAGGGACTTACAAGGGAATGATTTACAAAAAGAAAGCCTCGCCCCCTACTGAATATTCCATTTCAGTTGGAAGAACTTCAACAGAACTGAAATAAACGTCTCTGCAAATTCAGATTAACGTGGACGTAAAGCATTGGGGTTATCAGAGCATACTTACACGCTGTTGGAAAAGTACCAGTGTGTTTTTAATGCGAGTGAGTGCACATTTAACTTCAAGTGCAACAGAAATAGCTGAAAAGTAAAGAAACGGTTCATTTTATTAATAAAACAATGCATCAAGATTGTCACCTTAATATAAAAGGTCTACATTCCAATCCAATAATGCACTACATTCGCTTTCTCTACTGTTAAACAGCCATTTGATAGGTGATACAATCATCACGAACAAAAACAAAAACAAATCAATTTAATTAATAATTCAAGTTTATTCTAATACTAATACATGAAACAATACACCACTAATAAGTGAATTAGAATTTCACCTCAGTGTTAAGTGTTATCAATCCTCATAAAGCTCATCCTCAATGAAGTGTTAACTGACTGGAATGTGTTACTAAATTTTAGAAAACGTAAATTTTAAACCCTAATCTTCCTTTTTGTTTTACTCATTTGAACTACTGATTTCGACCAGTGCAAACCAACTTGTAATAAATAAACATACATACTGCACATCATTATAAAAAAACAACACACTTTAGCTAAAAAATATATATATTAAAAAAAAAAAAGAATTTGGTTTATTATTCAAATATTTAAAGTCATTATTTAGTTTATTTAGGGTGCTAGAATGTTCAGCAGCATTATGTATTTGAAATGCATTATTTAAGGCACTTTTGCATGTCAAACTGTATTAATGGCAGTGTGTAATTCGATGTCCTCTTTGAGCAGTACGCAGAGGATTGAGGCTGAAGAATCGGACAGTCCGAGAGGTGTGACTGATGTGGCACCTGTTGGAATGGCCTCCAATTTCAAACGCTGGAAACCCGACACGACCCATAAAACTTGTGCTTTCATCTGGCAGCGCTGCATTATAGTGACGTCTCGCTTTCCCGCCAAAATCACACCATTATTATACTCTGGATGAGGTTGCTTTGGACACTGGTAACTGATCCTACAAACTAATACTTCACTCTGAAACATTAGAGCTGTGGTCAGAATGGGGTCTGTGGTATATTTGGGTTTTACTAGTATGATCATGTGACCTAACAATTAAGTCTGTAAGTAAAACAAAGGCCTCAAAAGCAGTGATAACAAGAACAGGTGTCCGGCAGAGGACAGGTGTTTCAATTCCCAAGAGAACAAGAGCAGAAGAGCATACATACAAAACATACTGTGTAAAGCACAAAATACAAAGCACAGTGAAAAAGGGTTAATTTTTTTTTCCTCATCTGTAGATATAATCTGTATATTAATTAGGGCGAGCAATTAAATCATTCATTTAAAATAATTTTTAATTATTTTTGTAACAATTTATGTAAATGTGATTATTTTCTAAATATGTTTTTTATAATATAACCTTAATTAAAATGCAACCTTTTTCATAAAAAAAAAATATATATTAAATTAACACTGTAGCTGCTCCATGTATCATGAAATCTGACACTTGTAATGGTTTAATTTGATAATTTGTTATGAGACATAGTTGTTCGAAAAAAGAAATATGCTTATACTTACTCTCTCTCTGTTCACGTTCCTTTAAAATGGCGTCCAGCCATTTCTGCTTGTCCTCAGCATTCTTGGCCATGCACACAAACCACTTGTTTTTGGCCGTGTTGTGAATCTTCCAGCCATTGGTCACCGTGTAGTTGTTACTGTGATAGTCCGCTAGAAAGACAAAAAAACTGGTTGAACAGTCAGCACTACTAACATGAGGGCACCAATTAAATCAAACCCTTAAATCACACCAAGATTTGGAACAAATATTAGATCAATTAGATCAAGTCTGTTCGCTAAAGGAATAAACAAAGCAGATCAACTATCAAAATCATGTGCGTCTTCAAGTTAACCGTAAGACAAGACACTGCAGGCAAAAAACTATACCTGGCTGTCAATATTGATATTTTGGTCATATTTTCAGTCTAATGCAAAAAAAATAAATCCAAAATGTACTTTTAAATGTAACTTTTCTTATATCTATTATATATCAATTTCTGTCTCTAGATCTCATTTGCATATTTAAGCAACATTTTTAAAAACATAAACAATTAAAATCAACTTAAAGTAATCTGTCAACTGGTGAAGCATAGTTCATTCATTCATTTTCATTTCGGCTTAGTCCCTTTATTAATCTGGGGTCGCCACAGCGGAATGAACCGCCAACTTATCCAGCATATGTTTTACGCAGCGGATGCCCTTCTAGCTGCAACCCATCTCTGGGAAACATCCATACACACCCATTTACACTCATACACTACGGACAATTTAGCTTACCCAATTCACCTATACCGCATGTCTTTGGAGTTGTGGGAGAAACCGGAGCACCCGAAGGAAACCCACGCCAACGCGGGGAGAACATGCAAACTCCACACAGAAACGCCAACTGACCCAGCCGAGGCTCGAACCAGCGACCTTCTTGCTGTGCGAACGTGCTATCCACTGCGCCACCGTGAGGCCCCGTGAAGCATAGTGATAACTATTAATATTAATTTATACTTATTTATTTAATTACATTTATATATACACTTTTCAGCTTATTATTAAGGTTAAAAACCACTACTAAATGAGTTACAGACCAAATACAAATGCTGACACAGATAAGATTTCTTTAACAATCTAGAAGCATTAATAATGCAGAAAGGTAAAACTTTTCTCGTTACATTAAGAAACTGTTCATTTCAGCATCTGTGGCAGCACTAAAGCAAAGCATATGCATGACTGAGGGCTTCAGACTGTTACTCGTGGTCCAATTTTAACCCACATCTGACAGAAGGTGAATGATTTGGAGAAACAAATGAGGTATGGAATAGGTAATGAGCATTGCTTAATGTTGAGGTGGTATAAATAGATTTCAGAGTGCTGAGAGGATTTGACGAAGGCTTTTAGCTCATGTAAAACGGAGAGAAGTTATGCGTAATCGTATTTGCCACATAAGTCTGGCTCAGTAATAAACACCAGCTAAGCATTATCTGATTGTTTCTCAATAAAAACACTTACTCAGTCAAAACAAGGAGATCAGATTGCTTTAGTTTCATATGTGAGATCGATGAAAAAACATGGAGTTTGAAATTACAGAGCGAGATGCTTCCTAGACAAGTTAAATTGGAGTTCGTTATGGTTAAAGAGAGTTACATGTTATAAAATTACATAAGATGTGTGTTTTGAATATTATACTTTTATCCTTTTTTTAGAGTAGTAATCACAATACAGTGATATCGTATGAGTGCAGTTTAGCACTGATACTGTATTTTATTGTCATTCAATTGTTTTGATTAATCCTATATTTTGGTTCCAAAAAGAAAAGAGTATTAGTAAAATATATATAATTTACTGGATTATTCAAAAATAATATTACAGTAAATAATTAATTAATTCATTTTCTGGTGATTTCCTTTAGCATTTAATTTTATCAGTATTATTTAATATGGTTTAGACACTATTGTGGCTTTTATTACGTTTTATTATTGTTTTTACTACATACTAATATTCATCCGAAATTGTATGTTTTTTTTGTTCAATTTTACAGTTTTTATATGATTACATACATTTATATATTTTTTATATTTCTTTTATTACATTTATATATTTTTGTTTTGTTACAGCTAGCTGACAAAAACAAATACATTTTTAAATACTGCATTTCAAGAAAAAACTAAAAATTGGTTTCAGTTTTAAAGTTTTAGTTAAATAAAATACCCTAATATGTAGGAGGGTATGTATCTATGCATTTATTTACTAATTAAATTTTTTATATTTATATAAAATGTATGTGAATTCTCAAGCATATATACAGTACATACATACATACAATAATATAACAAATAAATAAATAAATAAATAATAAATAAATCATAAAAATATATATTTCTTTTAATTACTCATAGAATGCTATAAAATTTATGCTCATAAAAAAACGCCCACAATAAAACTGCAAATAGCCAGAATATCTGCATTTCAAAACCAATTATGTTTAATCCTCACCCACAACGTGAGAGGTTTCATCTGTAACCTCATCCGATAAGGCAAAACACACCAGCTAACTGATACATACACACAGATGTGGAGTGTCATGTGACGCTCAGAGCTCTGAAACACAAAACACGCTCTCGACTGAAGGCACATGTGGTTTAGGAGGGCACTGCGACATGCAGAGTGTTTTTCAGAAAGGATGTTTTTCTCTGCGGCTCGAAGAGAAAAGAACGAGAAGTTGCACTTCCACCCTGCTACTTAAGGTGTGGTGAAAGACCAAGAGCAAGAGGTGAGAAGAGCAGCCGTTAGTTCCCCAGAGAGCTGAATTTCATGCTCGGACCGACAGCTGAACAGAGGTGTTAAATGCAGAGCGCTCGATTTGGAGAAGATCTTATCTTTAGGGCTAATTTCAACTGCATCAGCTGAAGTTCCCTTTAAGTGGTTTTGCTTGTTGCTTGTGATGTTTGCAAGCATCACATGGCGATCAGATGGAAGAAACGAGGATATCATGCAGGAAACACCCTTTCACGTCCCATGAAAAAGTTGCTTTGTGTGAAACTCTTCACAAGTTTGGGGTCAGAAAATTGTGGTTGTTTTTTAATTAACACTTTTTATTTATACATGATGCTTTAAATTAAGCCAAAATACAAAATTGGCTTTTGAATAAAAATAGATCACCTAAAAAATATATTTAATTTGTTTATTCAACCTATATTTGCTTTCAGTATAAAATTGAAGAAGATTTCTAGCTGAAACTGTTTTCCTCTGTGAAACATTTAATGCAAGCAAATGGTTACTGACACACAGGCAAAACAAAATGGCAACACTTTAAGTCACAATTCACGGTATTAACAAACAATTAACTAACATTACTAACTTAATTAAACTACCAATTAGCTGTTTATTAATAGTAAGGTAGAAGATGAATTTAATTTTTGGGCTGGATTAGGGATGCAGAGAAAGATCATATTTATAAATACTAATGAACAGTTAATAACTTGATAATATACAGGTGATAAGCTGGTGGTTAATAGCATGAATTTTAACCCACACTAAAGTTTTACCCAAATACCAGTGTCTACACTGAGGTCTCAAAGTGAAAAGATCAATCTGTGTAATATACTGAGGTGCCATTTACACTAGTGCATTTTAGTTTTCACAAGTTTTGTTACGGCTACGCCTGGCATCCACACTACTCTGACATCTCCGACTGGGTGTTTTGAAAACACTGGTGTTCTGTTTCAGTGGACGGACTAAAACGCAAACGTTTTTTGAAAACGGAGGCTCGGCTATTCTCAATCACTCTCTGACTGGTCTTCTGGACTATTGCATAGCATTGCCTGATTCTACAAGCTCCTCAAATACGACTAGGCATGGGCTGGTATAAGATTCTGACGGTATGATAACCTTGGATAAAAATATCTCACTTGTACTCTGAAACAAGTTCTTTTTTAATGTCTGGTTAAAAAAAAAACGACTACTTTTTGTTGGATTTAAAGTAAGCCATTACACGGTTCGGGTCCATAGCATGCTTGGATGTTGGTGCAAAAGCGATTTTTTTCCAAATGTTTGCTGAATTGTAGGCTGACCAGTTTTGATGTAGATGGTCTATTGCTGCAGGAGAAACTGTTGCCCTGAATAAATAGATAAAATAGCAGTAAACCTTGAAACTGGTTATAGTATATTTGGCTTTCTAGTATTGACAAAGATCATTCTCCCTGAATCACAGTAGAAACATTCATTCATTTTGAAACACTGTTTTAAAACAAAAACATACTAGTGTAAGTGCAGCCTGACATTGACAACATTACCTTTAATCCACAGCTTTACCAAGCAGTCCTGAGCATGTTCGCAAAAACAAAGCAATTGGTGTATATAAATGCACCAAGGACAACAGTTTCAGCAACAAAAAAAATCTTTCACAGTTTAGCTTCTAAAAATCTGTCCATCTGAAGAATAAAATAAGTGGCCTACATCTTGATCAAAAATCAGTAGATAACCAGTGCGTTTTCATTTCTGGGTGAGCTATACTTTTCAGACTCTAAAACTGTATACCACACACAAAGGACTATTTTTAACAACACTTTAAAAGCACTAACAAACTTAAACCTACCAGTTCCATCTTCCACATTCTCGACCTCCATGACCTCAGTGTTGATGCGGCCTCTGAAAACATACTGCGGCCCGTTGATGGATTTTGTCCTTTTGGTGGATTTCTTCCCCGACACTCTGCATGTTGAACAGTGGAAACAACATGAGACAAGTTTTTAGTTCAATCAGTCTGGTGGTTGTGTTATATTGTTTATATATTTGTAGTTATGTGTTTGAGTAAAAAAAAAATTCTAGGAACTGATGACATTTCTTCCAAATTAAAATAAAATAAAAAACAAGAGGTATGATGTTTTCAGAGATACATAAATTTTTAATAAAGGGGCGACATTATGGAATAGCCTGGAACAGGGGTTAAAACCGTAGAGTAAACTGTTGGTTTAAAAATAGAAAACTGCTTAAAAACATATTATTAAAGGAATATGTGGATGAAGAGAGGTGATTGTGAAATTGGGAAAAAATGATGAATTTATTTTGAATATTTGGTTAGTGGCTGTTTGGAGTATCGTGTACATTTTTTAGGTGTTTTATTTTTTATGGAAATTTTCCAAATGGTTTAAGGAATATATATAATATGTAAGGATAAAAGATGAAATCATTTGAAGTGATAATGGAATAAATAAAATGAAATGATGAAAATAATCAGCTTGTGCTTCATCCCGCTTCATTTAACTGGTTGAAATATTTTTTATTTTAGAGTTATATGCAGATATGTTTTGTAGATTATGATGAAAATATTTGTTTGAATATTTGTTTTTAAATGTATTATTCATTTGTTTGAATTAAAAAAAAAATCTAATCCTGATTAGAGTTAAGAAAGCAATATTTGGTGGAATAACTGTGATTTTTCCAAGTATAAATACAGTATATTCAGACATTTCACTGGTCTCTCTCTTTTCTTTCTCCATAGCTGTGTGTATTCAGTTTCTCATTCATTCATTCATTCAGAGCTTATCCAGCATATGTTTTACGCAGCGGATGCCCTTCCAGTTGCAACCCATCACTGGGAAACATCCATACACTCATTCACACACATACACTACGGACAATTTAGCTTACCCATTTCACCTATAGCACATGTCTTTGGACTTGTGGGGGAAACCGGAGCTACTCACTGCACCACCACGCCACCCTGTATTAAGTTTCCTTCATACGGTTTCTTTCAAAGTGACAAAATAGATTTTTTTTGTTTGTTTTTAAAAAAAGCTGATTTTCTTGAAAGCCTAACCTTGACTTCCTCTTGCAGTAGACTAGGAGGTTGTCAAACAGGAAGAAGACTCGTTCCTGAATGTTTCCAGCTGATATCTTCAACAAGTTGCCTTGGAGTAGCAGTTCGGTACAAATATCAGTCAAGTTTGTTCCCTGGAAAATGAAAAGCAAAAATCATCTTTATCAATGCCATAAAGAACATTAGAACATTTTCTGCTCTGTGAAATTCGACAATTATGTTTTAGGCAAAAGTAATTATTGTTGTGGCAAAACTAAAAGTATGAATAATTTATTTGAATCTATTGATCCGTTCATCAATCCCATCTAAAGGTGGACATTATAATGGTCTTGTTTACAATTTCCTTGTGTTTTATTAACAGTCAAAGCATCTACATTCATTAAAAAATAATCTGCTCATTAATCACGATGCTCATTCCATCTAAGCCTCAGATAAGATCAGCCTCTCCTCACTCCCACTGCTTCCTATTGGACTGAAGGCAAAAACAATTAAATTCATTAAAAAAGCAGCGCCTCTGTGTTTATGGAAAAGGAGGAGGATGCACAGGATAGGTTATGTCCTGTTCAATATCCCAGAGCATCAGAAATTGACTGGACTCGTCAACTGTGGTTCATGCTGACTCTGAACAGGATGTGATTTCCAGCGGTCGGCAGGTGTGGGTCTGGATGTGTGTGTGTTTGAGTGTGTTTGATAAGCAGACTCCATTTTTCCTGCTTAATCAATGGCGCGTCCAGACAGGTCAATTAGAGAGATGGGAATCTGCTTCCCGCTTGTTCTGCACTATTTACCTATAAAGGTGAAACACACTGGACTAAATGGAAACATAATGCATTTGCTTTTAAATCCCATCCCACATCCTGAAACACTATATCTGAGGTTAAATACAACCTGCTTTTTATGCTATCATTGAATGTTGAGTTGAATAGATTAACTGATTCATCAGAAGCATTGAAACTTTTATTAACTATTATTATTATTATTGTTGTTGTTATTATGATTAAAAATTTTATTATTGCTATTATTATTATTATTGCCACTAATATTTTTTTTACATTATTAACATTATTGCTATTATTATTATTAACATTATTAAAATTATTATTATTGAAACCAAAACTATTATTATTATTATTATTATTATTATTATTATTATATGAAATGTATTATTATTATTATCATTATTATCATTATTATTATTATTATTATTATTATTATTATTATTATTATTATTACTAATATTATTATTATATATGAAATTGTTATTAATATATTTTATATAATAATAACAATATTATTAATAATAATAATATTAATAATAATAATAATAATAATACATTTGGTATTAATATATAATTATTAGTAGAAATAATTTTTTTATAATATATTCAATTCTTAGTATATATTAATTCGTTTTCATATTCTTTAACATTTGTCCCTTGTGTTCCACAAAATATGAATTCAGAATGATATGAATTTAAGTAAATATGACAGTTTCAAACACAATATGCTAAAAGAATCCTCTGATTCTCAAACAGTACTTTGCAGGAATTTTGTGGCTGAGGTGTGATTGGCTCAGAAAAATAACCCAACAGGAGCCAGACTGCATAGTATGCAATAAATTTTGAGAATTTTAACCATCTAAGCACACTTAGGACTCACTGCCGGCTATAGAAAACGGCCCACTTTGTACAGCCACTCAGTACTGCATCAGATAAATCAATAAAGAGGGTTAATGGACAGGGTACAAAGAGCGAGAGATAGAGAGGATGAAGACAAAGTAACTATAGGGTACAGAGAAAACGATGAAGAAAAAGAGGAGAGAAACAACAAAAGAAAGACGAGCAAAGAAGTGTTTAAAAGACAGACAGAGAACAAGAGAGAGGCAAAGAAAGAGAGAGAGAGGAGAGTAAAGCGAGTATGTGGTGTCACACTGGTGCATGTTACACAAAACTAACACATCTCCATGGTATCAGGCCTTTGTGTTTGGACTTCCTCTTCCTGCGTCCTAAGAAAATGTCATCAGCAGACACAAGGCGACACTCATCATGTCCACACCAGTAACTTTTCAGAGCCTACTCTTACAAAACAAAATCTTAAACACAAAGCACACTGCTCTTTAAAAGGAACTCTGGTTATTAAAGCTTGCATGGCTTAATATTATCTAAATGATGTTTGTTACTGAAATATGTAGTAAGATCAATGAAAAATGTGCATTATTAAAAAAAAATGTTGCACAATATTTTAAGCTCACATTGCTTGATGTCAAACGGTTTTACTCTGTGAGCTACTGATGTGGTCTGTCACTATTTTTATACATACGAGTAAGAGGTATATATTCTCTTACACATAGATTTATCATCCTATGACTTGCATCTCTGAAGGTGTATGGTTATTTACGTTTTTGTATTCAGAGTTGTTCTGATGTAAAGATTAAATACTTCATTAACGACAGAGACAGAAAACACTAGATACCTTCCTGGCATAATAAAAACATGCTGACGGCTGTCATGATGCGGCAGACGCTAAAGGGGAAAGTTCAAACTTATTGAGAGTTTCACTGGATTCAGTAAGTGTGCAGTGTCCTCCA
>CAIGQW010054459.1:605314-653498 GCA_903798125.1 Danio choprae
TAATATAATATAATATAATATAATATAATATAATATAATATAATATAGGGGTGGCATGGTGGTGCAGTGGGTAGCGCTCTCGACTCACAGCAAGAAGGTCGCTAGTTTGAGCCTCAGCTGGGTCAGTTGACATTTCTGTGTAGAGTTTGCATGTTCTCCTCGTCTTTGTGTGGGTTTCCTCCAGGTGCTCCGATTTCCCCCACAAGTCCAAAGACATGCGCTAAAGGGGAATTGGGTAGGTTAAATTGCTTGTAGTGTATGTGTGTGAATGAGAGTGTATGGGTGTTTCCTAGTGATGGGTTGCAGCTGGAAGGACATCCGCTGCGTAAAACATATACTGGATAAGTTGGCGGTTCATTCCGCTGTGGCGACCCCTGAATAATAAAGGGATTAACCTGAAAAGAAAATGAATGAATAATATAATATTATATGATGATATGATATGATATGATATGATATTAAAATAAAGATCACATTTAATGATAGAACCTTCAGATATCAAATCGAAATCAGGCAACAACAAAAAAAAACAGGAGACTGGGAGAATCTAAATTGCACCATAAAGGAAGCTACAGATGAAGAAAAAAAGCAGAAATGCAAAAGCATTAAGGCAAACTTCTAAGCCTTGACTGTAACATGTGATTCAAACTAATCGAAACAGAAGTGAGACATTCAAAAAACAGTGGTATGCTATTTTTTACAGGCACAGAACAATGTGTACTGTGTAAAGTTATTAACCTACAGCTTACAGGTCATAACATAGTCACATCCATTATAGTCTGTTAAAATGATAATTTGTTAGTTATTTGAATATAAATACTTACAATTCCTAGATTTAAAAAAAGTGATGTTTTACAAATAATGCAATACTTTATGTAGAAATAACTTTTTTATATTATATTTCTAACTACCCAGTGATAAGCATGTCTCTCTCTCCTTCAGGGTACGACTATGCATATTGACACATCAAACTAGAATGTTTCACATTTACACATTCACATTAACAACCACAAATATATAGTCATGCTCAAATACCAGCAACATCATTTCAAATAAAAAACTCTTCACTACATGTATGAATCATTTCAAAAAATGTAGTATATTTACACTACTGCATCAGAAAACTTAATTGTTTTCCCCAATATCGCAGAAGACAGCAGACATTTCTGCAGACACAGAGCTTTCCTAACACTCAATTTGCCAGACAGTCACTTTCATTCAGCAATAATTCTATAGCAGCAGCAACAATGATGAGGAGTTTTAGATGCACAACAATAAAGTGAACTTTTCTGAAAAACTAGGACAGTCTGAAGAAAATACATTGTGTAAATAATGAAAAGTTCAGACGAAATTAAGTGAAGAAGAAATATTAAAACATTTTCTGGATAAGTCTTAATTATTATGTATTTCTCTTCAATACAACATACATTATCTCTCTTATGGACTCTCAATAAGACATTCAATAAAAGTAAATCAGTTTTGCTTTCATGTTGACTAGTAACTGTTTTGATTCTAACTCTGGGCATGTTTACATGCATTGTTCCTAAATCCTAAATGTAACAAATAGGACTCTGAAAACTAGACTTGCAACCAATTTTTTGTTTAAGTGTCCATTTATGCAATCTAAAAAGTATTCCACTTAGTTCCCCAAATCTGTCAGAAGAGTTTTTAGCGAAAAATATTTTAAACCAGGGATCACAACCCAGTACCAGGTCATGAAAGAGTTTCTACCGGGCCCAAGAATGCAAAATAACTCTATATGACATTCCACTTTATTGTGAGATACCCCTTTAAGAACGAATATATCTGTGCACATTGCAGACAGGACACCAGAAGCACCGCACCACTCCACTACTAAATTTTATATATATTTTTTTTATACAAGAGTACGAACCAGGTATGTACAATGGTGCTGCAATCAACATCTGTTTGAGTTGATTAGCAACATATTTACAATGCGGTGGGTTCATCGCCCATCTTTATTAAGATTCAGCATAGCATGAGTGGGAAACATCTCATTATGGTGAGTTGTATTAGTTTGTTATTGCATGCATTTGTGATATACAAGTAATAATCACCTTGTTGTGTTGACAACACCTAACAAACAAATTGCAAATACATGCAATGCAATTACATAATAAGGTCTGGGGCTTCATTTGCAATGAAATTGAAATTATTTTTTGCTATATTGTTATATTTACCGTTGATCTGATTTTTTTAGGTTTATATCACCTGCTTTCAAGCTGATCCAAGTTTCATGTTTCATTCAGATTGAGCTCAGTTGGATTGGCCGATACCTTTACAATTAAACATTGCAATTTGACTGAGCCATTAAACGTATTAATTGGGTGCACGTAAACATAGCTACAATAAAAACTGAACATATGATGAAACAATCTCATCCGATTTGACATAATGGGTAGTAGTAAGTGACAGGATATTGTTAAACTATAGGATGTCCCCTCTGTCCAGGACATCCACACATTAAATCACCCGGCCTTCCTCCAGTTAAATGTCTCAGCACATGTTAAGCATAACAGCATCCTGCCGCAAGTTGATTTTCCCGCTTTAAACAAACACTGCTGTTTACTTGCTGGTACTTCAGTGTTCAATGAACAGTAAAGGGTCACAGAAGAACCCCAAGTTTCTCCAAACCTCACATTTGTCCTCTTTCTCCAGTGCAAGCGAGGATAATCTTTACAACCCGAGCTGGTTCCCACAACGTGAGCAACAGCAAAACTTACTGAATCTGATGCTCACGCTTCCTGTGAATGCCCAGCTAAAAACACACCCCGGTCCTTCTAAAGGGCCCTTTCATGGCTCTCTGTGAGAATCTGCCTCTCTGCTAAAGAGTATGAAGTAGTTTTGGACGCAAGGAAGGGGCCATTTTGGCCAGCATGGCGTGAAATCGAATAAATAAACCAAGAGGAAAGGGGGGAGAGAGAGGGAAAAAAATCCTCTCTTTGTGGCCGCGACCCAGCTAATGGAGACAAAGAGCCCAGTAGCAGGAGGATGAGGTTTGAAAGAGGGGATCCGAGCTCAGCCCTCTTTCTTCATGACTCTGATTCCCCATCACCCCTTCAAGCAGTGGCCGCTGCAACAAAGTCCTCTTTGAGTTCGGCCCCCTGTCCCGCACTTCCGCTATGAGGGGCTTCAAAGTTCATAGCTGTTTGAGCTGCTCACAGGGGTGGAAATGAGCCATGGCACCACAGGAGAGTGGAGGGACAGAAAGAGATGAGGGTGACAACAGAAGAGACACTCATAATTGATACGCTGAGCAAAAATATGCTAAAGAGCATATTAAAAACCAGGATGACACTTTATGAAGATGACTTTCTGAACTATTTTTAAAGACGTTTTGAGTGTTGCCTGACTATGCAATTTCACCACTATAGTGTTAAGGTTTTCTGCATATTTTAGTTGATCTGGATGGTAACTAAGGATTCTAGATGACTTCAGTTGGCTATAATTGTGGTGCTAGGTGGACGCTATGGTGTTTTAGATGGTTCAAGGTGGTTATTATGGATTTAGGGGTGGATCTAGGTGGTTGCAAGAATGTTCTTGGAGGTTGTTACCATGTTGATAGGATAGTTCTAGTTGGTTGCTAGTATTGCTAGAACGGTCTTGGTTCTAGAAGGTTGCTAAAGCCTTAGAGAAGGTTCTGAGTGGTTTTAGGTGATTGCTAGAATTGTCTGTGTCGATGTAGTGCTTTAGAGTGTTGCTGGGATATTGTTGGTTCTAAAAGTTTCCAGCATCAGTTTAAAACTTATGGTTTACTTTTTTCTTTTTATTTGGCAACCTTAACCCTAAACCCAAGTATGAGTACTGCTTGCCTAAGAAAAAAACAATTTGAATAACTTCTGTCTTTAGCAGCCCAGATTCTGTATGCTTCCTGTAAGAGCGACATGTTTACATCACATTGCTGTGAACAGCTCCATTCACAAGAAAACCCAAGCGTATGTGACACCAAGCTATCATTAGAGAGCTTAAGCATACAAAAGAAAATCCAACACTGATTGACCGTTGGACAGTACTGCTACAAAAGCTTGGTGCTGACATGTGGTAGTCCAGATAAGATCTCAGTCCAGATTGGATTGGCCATCTGGAAGGCATTTGGGCTCATCTCCACGGAAGAGCGGCTGAGCACATGGAAAGGTGCCACGAGAGCCAGGGGTTCATTCACAACAGGGGGGAAAGGACACAGTGGACCCTGAGCTGGCCTATATGACAACAACAGACAGTAATAATTATCACTTCACACAGAGAGATGCTTGCTTGAGTACTCAAACAAACACATACAATTTAATTACCTCTGGAGTGTACTGACGTATAATGGGATTTCTTTGGCTCTGAACAATCGCAGCAGCTTATTTTGTCATTTACCACAGGCTTATATGCGTGTGTGCATATTATCTAATTTCCTGATGTGTCATTCCTCCTTCATGCTAGAATAATGGATCCAATGTCACTGCAGCACTTTCAACCAAAAGTGTATAATCATCACGCCAGTATTGCGTCATTCTGTCAAATTACAAATGCAGGATTTCTGTCATTTCTTCATCGATTATCATCTAAAATAAAATAAATAAAAAATAAAAGTGGCTTTGGTGACTGGACAAGTAAATTCTTTCTCGCCAGAAGAATTAAACCCACAAAATTACATTACATCCGATGTCTTATGTCAGCTGTGAAGTTATGCCAGATTGAAGTAATGATTGAATGAGTTCATTCATTCCTAAAATAAATAGGAAGTTCTATATGGATACATAAAATGAGTTTGACATTTGTAACATTATTCATTCACTCGTGTCATATGACTGATATTCAAATATAATTTAATAATCTGTCCCACCTTCATGTAGATCCTTTCCATATGAAGCCATAAAAATGACAAAAATATACTTGTACTATGGTTCTTCCATGAAAACAAGTCATTCAAACTTTGCTATCTTGTCCTAGAAAAGATTTCAGTCAAAATCTCAGCTGCTTCCTCTTCAATTTTGTTCCTTTTGGTTGTTTTCTTTAGCAACAGCCTTTAATCCATGTAACATTTGCTCTAAAAGTTGTCAAGAGTGGACAAGCACAAAACTTTTTAGACCCAATGTCCAAATGTATTGTATTTGTACCTGTGAACTGTCCACTTGTTATTGAAAAAAAACAGGTATAAGAGGGGTCTGAGAATCAGCAAACATTTATCAAAACTAATTCCAGTGATCCCAAATGCTGAATAAGAAATCTGTATCACACATTTCTGGCAGTGAAGTGACTTCTGTTACCTTCTCTTATAGATCTTATCCAGTTATCTAAATGAATGACTTCACAGTTTAAACATGCTTTAGATCAAGCTAACCGGACCGATTCCATTTCCAAGTGGACTCCAGTAAATAATTCAGTTGCAATCGGTTAATCTGACACAGTCCACATCCATCAATACTGCACACTCCTTTGTTGCTCCAAGAATGAGGTAAGTGGGATAAGTTAACATCATGCTGTTCATATTTCTTTCCTTTCAGGAGCAACTGGAAAAGCTATACATCAGAAGATCCCACCCAAAAGACATCTCAAGAGTCATGACACTTTGGCCGGCCTCTGGCCACAAACCACAGGGGCAATTCCCTCTGGACAACTGAGGAATTCCTCAGAGCTCTCTTGGTCAATGGGGTCAAAGGTCAATATGGCCTTCCATTTACTGCTGCCTTTCCCCTTTGCAAAACATGCCTCTCAAGTAGGCAGCTATTGTCTACAGCTGTAGAAGTAATGTTTGTGGTGGGGTCACAATCAAGGCTATTGACACTCAAGAGAGGGAGAGAGAGTGAAAAAACACTTGCATTGCAGCTAATTCAAGTAAATAATCACCACCCTCATCCCACAGAGCCATCCGAAGAAAAACAGACCTCATGCATGCACATAAATCCTCATCACCTGAATAATTAAACAGCCAAGAACACAAAACAGACTCAAAGTGGAGTTATGCAAGTGTCGATTTATGCTGCAAGCCACAATCCGACGTTTATTGAACATTTCGGGAACATCTGCTAAAAGCCTTATCCCATATGCCTGTGGTCTGCATACCTCTCCTCCGTCTGATAGCGTTCATAATCTCTAACACATGGCTTTGTTTGCTGTCTGCTTGTTTGCAAATGATGAGGAGGTGCCAACAGGCATGACTTATTCACATAAGTGTTTGTAACTCGGCACCTGGCCAGGTAGATGTAATTAAATTTGAGGTGTAGATCCAGTTAGTAATCACAGGTGACAATAAATACATACTGTACATCAAAGGTTTTCTGTGTTTCATATCTGAATAAGCTCAATTCATTAACACCTCTGGCACAGAACACAGACGACTTTATCAGTTTCATGCTGTGCTCGTGACCTCACAGTGACTCACCAATCAGCCGATTCTATCTTTGACTTTAAGCTTAGCCTAAAATATGATTGGCTTAAAATACTGAATATCAGAGAAAGCATCAGCAGTTGTCCTTACTCACAATGTTTGTCAGACCACAGAAGGCCACGGGAGGATTAGTCTGGCAAATTTTGCAGTTTGTTTTGAACAAGATTTCACTGCTGAGGCTGATATTTTAACATGTGCTTCTACAACGCAGTAAAATAACAAACTTGAACCTGAAAACGTGCAATGTTGGTGATTTGCCACATAAAGGTCAGGTTTTTTTTCCATTAACTAGTAGTTACCACATTGATTGACTTAGCATTTTGTTGGTACTTTGGTTGGTATTTCTGCAGACATACCAAACATAAAAATCTTTAAATCAGCCTTAATCATATCCTGGTAATCTGTAATAGCATTCATATTTGATATCAATTCTATACAAGCCCTGCTACTTTTGTGTCGTGTCACGCTTGATTTATTTTGATGCCTTTCATACTACCATGATACTACCACAAGTGTAGAATGCTTTAGCTCATCCAAGAACATTATTTCTACAGTAGTCCTTTAGGATGTAATGAAGACAACAACTCCCATGATTCCACACTTAGTCAAGGTGTCATTAAAATACACCTTTATTTGTTGTGAATACACACTCTTTAGTGGGAAAAAAACTTTCATATAAGCTTGTAAAAGCATAAAAGTTTTTCCTTTTTTCCACTATCATGATGTACATCCAATTGAAATAGTTTCTGACATTTTTTTCTTTACGAAATGCTGCACAGAAGCATCTAGATGTTTCGTTCAGCAAAATAATTTACAAATTGCAATGATGCAAGATGTCCTTTATGTTGCATACTTGGCTACCAATACAGTATATTGTGCTTCCCTAATTAATAATTCATTGAATTAGTGGTATATGTTCTACCAGAACTCACTTTTGTTTTGACTGGAGGGCTCTTAAGGGGTGAAATGAACAAATTTTCCCCTGTCTGCTGCCTTTGACGTCATAAAACGGGACAGTCCCTAGTGAAAGCTTTGGGACTCTGTGTGCTGTTTGGGTGCCATCATCCAATCAGTCATTGTCCTATGTCTCTTGAGTGATTAGTCACATTACAGTTGTGACTCAGGTGACTTCAAAAATAGTCCATAAGCAGGCAAGTGGCAATGAGATGGATTTTAAACATCTTTGGGTGTAACAGACATCAGCCGAGTCATCTGAAACAGCTCAATCTACAAAAGCACTTTTCCTTCAACTGTTTTTCCTTTGAGCGATACGTTATCAGAGTAGAACATGAGGAAACTCAAGCCCCCTTTCAACAAAACCAATCGCTCATCAGCATTAAAAATTAAGCCATAATTAGCAACATTACTCCAGTGTGTGTTTGATATCAGATGCTTGAACAAGAGGAAAGGTCTGGCCAACAAACGGAGCTCAGTTTTCAAGAGATTCCTGGAATTCCTGGTGCTGACTTGTGCCTCGGTGCCATGGCTTATAACGCATGACTTGGCGCAACTAAGACACTTGTAGTTTGACACTTTAGAGGGTAGAGAAGTGTAATCAGGAGAGCTTGCGGCAGTCACGGCGAGAGCTCACAGCTACAGGCTGCTTTAGTACAGGTGGCACTGCTGCCTCTACTGATCATCATCAGTGCTACTGAGCATCTGGAGGGTCAGCGGGGGTCAGCGAACCTGACGGGAGCATACAAAATGCTTAACACTGAATCTTCCATCTACACTTCTAAAACACATTGGCCATAGTGGCCCCAAAGATTCTTTACAGCCATGTTAGTATAGGCACATGAGACCTAAAAAATGAACAAAAATACTATATTATGATGCTTTGTAAACACTGCTATTCAATACCATTGTAACTTGTATCATTTTTGTAGCTTACACAAAGCTAACCATATTGTTTCGAAAAACACACGCTCCTGAAACCTTTTTAAAAGTCTGCATTTTGCCCCCAAAACAAATATTTAAAGTATCAGCTTTAATATCTTGGGCCAATACTTTTATGAAAGATATTCTTTATTAAGTTTCTCTGATGATCATTCGTTAGAACATTATTTATTTAAGAACTTTTGTTAACTTCAGTCTAAAGAGGGTAATGTAGGAGTGATTCATTTTTAAAAAAAATAATTTTAGGGAATAGTTAGGGAAGATGTTTTGTAACGCTCATTATGTTTGCTTCCTTGGTAGATTAATTATAATAATTTATTTTCTAGATGTTTGTTTGTTATTTTTGGTTGTGTCTCCGTATTGTAATTTCATTCTATTTATTACCAAATAACCTTTTTGGTCAATAAATTAATTTTCACTTGTTTTGTTTCTTGGTCTGAGAGCTCAACAGGAGTCTTTAGTTATTTAATTTTTTTATTGCGTCTCACCCCTAGCAGATGTAATAGGCTGGTAACAATAACTTTAACATAAGCATTTATCAGCTGATGCTCATATTTACTAAACTACAAGAAGATTGTGCAAAAATTAAATATTTTTAAATAAATAATTTAAACTTGTTAAAACATCTGAAGTAAAAAAATAAAAATAAAAGATTTATACCTTAGATGGCAACTTTTTGAAGCTAAAATTCTTATATATTTTATATATTTTTTTAATATATTTGAATATATTTTTCACTGTTACCAAAATAATATCTCAATCTGATCTATAGCCAACAAAATATACTGTAGCAAATAAACCGTCCTGTCTGCATCCTATTCACACAGACCAAAAATTACACACAAATGATACATTTTGTCAATTATAGTCAATTATTAACAGAAGCATTAAAACAAAATAGTCAATTAATAAAGTTGAACTCAATCTGATCTCATACTCCAAGGTGCTACAAATTCCCGTGCGCTGTCAAAATAAAAGCAAGGAAACTGATAATCTTATCAGTCAAAGCCGTTAGCTCACAAATATCAAACAAAGAACAATATATCAGCCTTAGCAATTGGACATGCAGTACTGTGACATGCAGAGTGAAAGAGACACAAACAATCTTAAAGTATGATTCACAATTGTCAAATGGAGTTAAATCTTACACATCAAACATAAAATGCAGTAGTTTATCTAAGCCGAGGATTGTTTCCATAGTTTAGCGGGCACAGACGTGTACCCCGCTGAGCCATATGGCCGCTGGGTAGCTGGTTGTGACACTGTAGTGCGGATCAGGTCTATAAAGCTATTTATAACCCAGAAAACCTACACTTGCACATCCCTCCTGCAAGGACTCAAACAGAGACATCATCGGGCAAGCAGGAAGCACCAGGTCCACTTCCTCTCACTGCTCCTCCATACATTCATGTCATCCTGTTTGGGTGAACAGGCTCTTGTCCTCAGGAGCCCAGCTGGGCCACACGAACTAACAACAGCTGGACTGACAGCAAAGACATCAGAGGGGCACCGATCCCAACCCAGCGCAGGAAGCGGATCCTTGGTCAAACGCAAACACTGAAGCTCTTACATTTAGGAACTGAAAAGTTAATCAAATCACAGTCTCCTACTTTTTTGCCCCTGAAAAAGACATTTAACCCTCAGGTTGCTCCAGGGAAACTTTCCTTGTAATTAGATTATCTTGATGGGTTAGAACGTCTGTCAAATGAGATGGAGCTAATTAGAAGGATTGTCTATATTGACTTGCAAAGCTGTGATATGTTTGGTGCATCTAAAAGCTTGCTTGCTTTTTAGATGAACTTTAGATGAACAATGATTTAAAAAGCCTTTTTTTTATGGTATTGGAACATACAAACAACCGTTTTTGATTAATACTCTGGGGCATGATGCATTAATTAAATACAAAAATGTTACTGAATTTTATATAGAATAAATAACATGCTTTGGAATGTTGTGTAAATCAAAAAACAGCAATTACTGAAATTAAATTATATCTTAAAATACATTAAAATATTATATCTAAAAATATGAAAAATGTCAAATACATTTAAAGTTTTACATTTAAATGTATAAAAAGAAATAGACAATATAAAGTGATTATTTAAATATAAAAAAATGATACATATGTAAATAAATCATTTTAAACAAAAAATATATATTTCATGATACAGAGCATCAAGCAATTGATTAAATTGTTAATTTAAAATGCCTGCTTTGAAATGGGGGAAAAAAAGCATTTAACAACAGCTTTTCTGTACCAATTTGTCAACCAAGTTTTTTAAAAATTCCATTGGAAACCCTCATGGGAACAACAAATAAAATCAATTTCTAAAGACCCCTTCCTTAAGTGCCACTCAAAGTAGATGTAAAATAGACAGTCACTGGATAATACGACATAATTTATAATTATATAGGCAGGAACTTTCAGTATCTGTGGAGTAAAATGTAACCCTAAATCTGTTTATCTCTGATCTCAAATTCAAAAATCACAGAAAAAAATCTGGGCATGATGCCTAAATAGGACTCCGCCTGCCATTTATGAAATTATAGCCTGGTTTATTTCTTTGAAACTGACACTGTCCTTTTGTAATATCTGTTTGAGAGTCCTTGTGGAGTTCTGCAGATAAACAGATGCGAGAAGAGTCATTCAGCGAGCAAACAAAAACACAGTCCTGAAGTGTTTCAGATTGATAAAAGTTTTCCAGGGATCTAACATAAATATCTAAACAAATTCATGAAGCAGTTATTTAGTCTCCATACAGTGGCATCTAGTGATGTTTGGCTTGACAGTGCTGTTGACAAAAGAACATAAAGACCACCTAGCATGACCGCCATGAGTTGAAAGGCAGACATCTATGATATTGATCTCAAGCACAGCCTTGTTTTTTACACTGAAAGAACGAAAGATGAAGTGGTTTCTTCTCCCTTTCACCTGATGCACCACCGTCCGCTTTGCTTCACCTGCGTCAACACATCTTGACGAGAGATCGTCAGGTGCATCTGCGGGGACTAATTTGATTGGACGCGCTTCACTTAATGCTTCCAGATCATATAACATCAGACACACCGCTAGGGAGATCAAACCCTCTGAGACTCGGCAGATGAGAGGAGCCTATGATTCTTCCCATGTGCAGAAAAAAAACAAGAACTAGGACAAAAACTCATCCTCTCCCTGAAATCCAGAAACAGCGTCTTTCCCTGAAATCTTCAACTGCCACAGCAGGCTTGACGTCATCAATTGGCATCTTCCTCATAAAGCCACTGTAGTATTGGAGCTTAACGGGCCAATATGATTATGAGGGACTGTTATAAAACTGGTTTAATAACTGTAAGGCTGCTAACCCCTCATTGGCATGTTTGCAAAACCTCTCTAGTTCATTTTGATCCTGGTAAATTTATCCCTGGATTAAGAGGCTTTGAACTGGGGCAAATGAGCGGGTGTGGAATGTAAGAAATGCATTTGGGAATTCGCTAAATAATTATACTGTAATTTTTTTTTTTTATTATTTGCTGTTAATTTACTCATTTAGTTACTTAGAACATGGGGTGAGGTGAGACAAGCTAGAAAAATGACAATAAGAATCAGAATATCTGTAGAGGTTTTCACTCATTCATAGGGTTTGAAGTCTAAATGTTTGCACCTTGACAGGTTTTTTTTAGCCTGAGTTAAATTCAATTAGATCAGAAAAACATATATTACTTGTTTATGTAATAGAATCATTTCATAATTAATGTAATTGAATGATTGAAAAAAAAATAGCTATTAAAAAATTGCATTTCTCTAGGGAAATTTTATGTCACAAGAAAAATTGTTATCGCAATTCTCAAGAACATTATTGCAAACTGCATATTTAATCAGTATTGTGCAGCCCCAGCAGAACATTAAAGAAGGTTTTAGCTGAAACCTTAGTCTTTGGAATGAAAACAAGAAAAAATACAGGCAAAACTAAATTAATACCTGTGGCTCCTGAAGTAAAACAGTCTGTGGAATTTTTTTTATAATAATTTAAAACATTGTTATCTTTAATCCACAGCCTTTACAAATAGACTGTCTGAAGCTCAGTCTATTGGCTTGCAGTTTATAGACCAAAGATGACTTCGGTTTCAGCTAAAATCTTTAATATTCTGCTGAAATAAAAAAAATAAATAAATAAAAAAATCACCTTCTTAGATGGACTAAAGGTGAGTAAACTAACAGGTTATTATTTTTGGGTTATCGATCTTGTCAGTGCTGAACTACTTTTAAAAGCCTTATCAGTGCATGGAAAGATGAATATGAATGGGTTCATGATGCTAAAATGCAGGCATGCTATGTCATGATCTGATGCTAATCGGAGCAAGAAAACACTTGTCAAGTATGCCAACTAACAATCTAGAGATTTCAGAGTCTTTCTGTTTATTTTTACTTGTTAGCATTCATTACTATCACTTTTCAGTGCATTGAAATACTGTGGAGGGTCAGTGATTGTCTGGGAGGGGCATCATTAGGACACATGTTTGCTCTGAGCCAGACTGTATGCTGATGAGCACAAGCTGGTCTTATCAAAAAAAAAAAACAAGTGTTCTGAAAATTGCAGGGGATTACAGGCCAAAAGACTCAAAGATCCAACCTCTCAGTCAATGCTGTTTTTATAAAACAGAGCTTATAAAAGGAAATGGCACATGACCAGGAAATACACTTTATGTTAGAGCCTATAAAATATGACAGTAAAAGTGACAGACTCCGGTTTCTCGATATGAATGCGTTCACACTTCATAGCCATCTCTTCATAGTCATCCTTAAAGTACACCCAAAAACACACATAACAGTAATTCAATCTATGTAGCAATTCCCAACAAGAGGTCTGTGTAAAGAATCAAGACCTAATAAAACAATAAAACATAGATAAATGTAAATAATATTGTAATTTCCATGTTTTTAAAGAACAAAATATATATATGCAATGCATTGATCAAAGTTGTTGAAATAACAAAATATATGTTCACCAATGACCATTTTTATTTACAGTACCATTTTTGCATATCAAACCATTTCAATAATGGCAGCCTATACATTTAGATACCTAAAGCAGATTCATGTGATTGTCTTCTAACTGAAAGACTATAAAATATGTGAATACATTTAAATGCATGTTTGAGAAAAGTGTGCTACTTGTGTTATTGCTATGATTATTAATATTTCAAAGGAAAAAAAATGTGTCTTTAATTAAATAAATCAACAATGGCACTTGAGCTAAACGTGTGTGTCTGTAAAGAAAAACAAAGAAAAACAGCATTGAGAAATGCTGAGTTAAAACAACCTCTGGACAACAACATTGACGTGCTTGCAAAGCATCAGAAATAAAACCCCCAAGAAGTCCCTCTACAAAACAACCCCTTCATGTTTGTTATGAATAAAATGTCATGTAAAAATAACCTAGCAAACACTATTTGGTTTGGAAAAGCTGCCGGTTTCACGTATTCTCCCTCTTCCTCTTTCTTGACGACAGTAGCGACCAAAAAAACTGCCTGACAGCTTCACCAGTGCCCGTTATCTCCAGTTTATGAGCCTGTAAACAAGACTGTAACAATAACCGCGCGACTGTAACATGTAACCAGACACATGTGCGTGTGTCCAAACTACAACACTTAAGAGAAGTTTAGATCAAACCAAGTCCACTTACCGACTGCAGAAATGCCAAGTTTCTCACGTAATCCCGTTCAGTGTTCAATATCTCATTTAAAACGCACAGTCTCAGGCGAAGCTGACGGTCCGAGTCCTTGCCGCTTAGACACTCGTTTTCTTGTTGACTGTCCTCAGTGTTTATTTCGCTCATTTTTAAAAACCCGTTGAGACAAGCGCCTCCAAACAAACTCAATATAAGCCAGTTGTTTGAAAACAGGTGAAGATGTGGTGATTAATCCATTTAATCCGTCGCGCGCTGCACGCAACCTCGCGCCAGGATGCGGCAGGGGAAAATGTTATTCTGAAACTGAGGAAACTTCTGTAAAAGTAGCAACGCGCAACATCGGAGTCAACAGCGGCGCAATTTGCATCTCATTAAAAACATCTTCCGTTTAAAAAAAAAAAAGTCAGACCAGAAAAGAAACCCGCCGGGTGCCTGCGGTGTAAATGAAGAAAGTGGCCAGAGAAGCGAAATGATGCGGAAAAAAATGGGAGTGCACGTGAAACGATCAGTCACAGTAAAAGCCGATGTAGCGAGTGCACGAGTGCTCAGTGTGGACTACACGAAAAGTGTTGTGGGAGCTGTAGAGAGAGAAGCGAGTCTGCCACTTAGGGACCGTCTGCAAGTTACAGCGCTTGATTAATTACGTCCTCACTTTTGATGAACTGGTATCCTTTCATGTCTTTAGATGGGGATCTCTTCACGTCTTTTGATGAGGATTCTGATAGGAAAGCTCATTTTCATATCTGGCACCATGTCTGATGCTATAAGTACGTAATGTGTGTGTGTGTGTGCTCAAGGTTTTACAAAAGTAAAAACAGCACTTTTAGACATTAAAATGATGTTCACTAACATGACATGATCTCCTAAGTCCATTTCACACTGATTCTGGAAAATTGCCAGACAATTGCCTTCTGTGTGAACTCAAACACATCCCAGGATTGGTTAGGGACCAAGTAACATTGTGGAAAATGAGTGCTGTGTGAACTAAAGCCAGAACCAATGCCATAAAGGATGTGTAGGCCTATTTATAATGCACCATTTTTGGGTGGCTGATTTAAAAACAGAGCGTAAAAAATAAAATAAAAATGTCCACAAACTTGACTGAAGCAGAGACACTGAGTTTCAGGTTCCGCGTGCACAGATTCCATAAAATCACTGGCAGTGTGAATGAACCCAAATCAGATGATCTTGTGTATTAACAGTGTGTTTGTTGGAATCTCTGTAGTAGGCTCTAGAAGAGGAGTCTTATTCAACATAGTGCAGGACTCCCCGTCAGGGCTGCTGCCATATTTAATAATGGTTTCCATGATCCAGAAAAGACAGAATTATGAATTAGCTGTATAACTCAGAATGTTATGTAATTTGTTACATTTTGGATGAATAGATGGAAAGCAGTGTTGTATATCATATAAAATAGCGATATTGACTATTATCTGTTAATATCCAACCACGATCTGTGTTCTGCTACAATAGCTGGGGGGAATCCCTAAGAGCCCATGAATCATGCAGGTTTACTGTGATCGCCGCTGATGGACAAACCGTTTAACATGTTTTTACCTGATCTCACATTAGTTTTATAAATTTACACGCTCTAATGAGGCACTTGTTAAATTAAAATAAACATTGGAAGTTAGTAGTCACTTAGTGGGTTGAAAATTGATTAAAAGTATATATTATGCAGATATTTGATATTTATTAATATAAGATGATTAGTCTGAGATTTTGTTTTTAAATGGTATTGACCAGTAGGTCTGTGTTTGGAACACATTTCAAAGCAGTTTAGTCGGAGGAAAATCTTTCCTCCCATAGTAGGCTATATCAAATAACCAGACAAATGACCAGCTCTGGTGTTAAACCAAAGAAATTAACGTTACTGAACAAATTTAATGCATCTAATAATAGTAATAGGTGTCTAAACTACTAGGACACTGGGTACAATTATGTGAATATAAAATTAATAATATAAAACTGGCCTCACGGTGGCGCAGTGGATAGCACGTTCGCCTCACAGCAAGAAGGTCGCTGGTTCGAGCCTCGGCTGGATCAGTTGGCGTTTCTGTGTGGAGTTTGCATGTTCTCCCCGTGTTCGCGTGGGTTTCCTCCGGGTGCTCCGGTTTCCCCCACAAGTCCAAAGACATGCGGCACAGGTGAATTGGGTAAGCTAAATTGTCCGTAGTGTATGAGTGTGGATGGGTGTGTATGGATGTTTCCCAGAGATGGGTTGCAGCTGCGTAAAACATATGCTGGATAAGTTGGCGGTTCATTCCGCTGTGGCGACCCCAGATGAATAAAGGGACTAAGCCGAAATGAAAATGAATGAATGAATAATATAAAACTGTAGATGAAAAGTTGTCAGATTACCTACTGTAAAAATTACAATGGTTTTGTAGTTCATTTTAGTCAGTTTCCACTGTTCGTTTTAACCGTTAAAGCCATTAGAATCTTGTTTTGGTTAAATAAGTCTTAAACATCTGAATGTCATTTTAAAACACATATGGTATTCTATTAAACATGTAAACATTAATATTTACTCTAAATATTGATTACCAGAATTCTTCAAACTATCCTTTTTGCGTTCCACACGGAACAGAGAGGTCACTTTAGTCTGGAACAACAAGAGGGTGAGTAAATGGTGACAGAATTTGGATGAACTGTCCCTGTAAATGTTAGTTTGTTTGTTCTGATGTACAGAAGGCTGTCAAGGCTTTGTTCATACCGTCTGTGCCCTTGAGGTGATGCATCCTCAGCATGACAAACAGCAATCAGAGCCCTTCCACATCCTGTTTATACCATTACAAAAGACTAGAGTCAAGTTCCTATCGCTCTCACACTAAAATATTTGTCCACCAAACCACCAGACTCCGCCAAATGAATGGACAAAAAATTAAAGGTTAGGAATGACTCTTTGGCCTGGTTTGAATCACTTTTACGCCACAGGAGTCGTTCAGCACCGAGCATTTCATAGCTGTGCGACATTTGAGAGGTGTCAATAACCGCTGCTCCTGCTTTACTTGGCTGCCCACACTAACTAAACATACTGGAGTAGTCTGAAATTGTCATTGTATGCTTTGGCGTTACTTAAATATTACTGTTTACCAAAAAGGTAAACGAATATAGGTGATAAAAAATACATATATAATTAACAGATTAGTTGTTTTAATTTACTTCAACCGATACGTTAACGTAATCACACTGCGAATATTCTGTGACCGAGCGCCATCTTGTGGCAAAAAGGAACATTACGAAAAAAATCATTATGTCTAATCAAAATTATTAAACATTTTAAACAAATAATATATGTTTTAACCGATAATTATAGCTTAATTCTTTAACTCATTCAATTTAAACGCACCTGACCAGATCCACCGACGAATGTACACACGTGACGTGCTTTCCCCCCCCCCCCCCCACACATGACGTTTTGAAGGGAATCACAATCGACGGTTGACAAGTAACAACCGAGGTAATAATATCCACATTTTCTTGTTTCTGAATGATAAATAATTCAACATATCAAATATTTTTCATCTTATAATCCTAACAAGTGCGATAAAACAGTTTGGAGCATAATTATGGAACACGCATTTGTTTGTTAAATTAGTTTACTTAAAATTCAACTGTACACTAAAGATATTTAAAAAATGTAAAAAATAATTTAATATTAATCAAATATTAAATTTACTCTGCTGAAAGGATACATTTTGAACAATTGAACATGCTAGAATTTATTATTAGGTTATTATTATTTTTCTTATAATATTATTTTATTATATATATATAATCTGAAGATATATGTTGTGGAATAATTTTGACAGTAAAGGAGCTGAAAACAACACATAAAATTATTTTTAAAACCTCCTAACTTTTATTGAAGGTTCACAATGCAAATACGATTAGTACCACGTGTTTGGTATCTCATATAACGGATCCACTGAAAAAAATAAATCAATATAGGCCTATATCTTACATACATTTATATAATTAAATAAATGTATTGATTGAGGGGTTAAAAAATCTACAGTGCACATTCTGTGTGGGCCTGTAACAATACAAAAAGAAATATTTTTCACATTTCTCAATATTTCTCATTTCTAAAACAAAAATTACTTAAAACTAAAGACATTTTTTAAAATATTTATTTCAAATTGTAAATAAATAATTTGATAAAAAGCTAACAATTATTTAAATAAAAATATGCTAAAAATATTTTATTATAAGACACTCATACTGAATATCTTCTTACAGCTTGGCTGACCATTGCTCCTCCTCTGTGTCACAATAATGGCTCTCTCCACACTTTGGCTGGTCTTCATTCTCTGGACGTCGCTGTACTCCCACAGTCAGTGTAGTGCTTTAACCCAAGCTGAACTGCAAGAACTGGAGCAAATCCGCACCTGGGCTGTCTCACGCAGCTTCCCCTGCAGTGTTACCTGTGGACTCGGCCTTCGAACTCAAGAACTCTGTCCCATTGGAGGGACCAGAAACATCTCCAAAAGTTCCTGCAAGTTAAGGACCATCAGCTGCCTGGACTCCTGGCAGTGTGGCCTGAAGACCCAAACTGCCACTGCCGGCCGGCGACTGGTGCTTGACTGCTTGGAGGAGGTGATGGAAGCCATGGGTCGCTTTGCCTTTGTAGTATCTTGGCGCTTCGCCCGTGGCATCATCACCACCGATGATTCCTTATTCACCCGTTATGAAGCCCCGAGCCTGGACAAGGTGGTGCTAGACCCTCTCAGAGAGGAGAACTCTGGGACGTATCGATGTGACGTACTGGACACCGGTAAACGAAGAGTGAAGAGGATGTATAAAGGCGTGAAGGTGTTGTCTCCTAAAGATCTGAATTTAGACTTCGCAAAAGCTCTGATTCATTGGGAAAACCCTGAGAGCCGGTTTGCTAACATCACTAGCTCAGAAAACATGTATACCAGCAGCACAACCAGGGACATCCTGGTTATCAGTGTGCCTTTATCTTTTGCAATGGCGGTGGTCATCTTTGTATTCCTCTGTTGTTTGTACTGTAGAAGAGCAAGAAGATCAGCCGGGACAACATTTGAATGATTAAAGAGTCAACTGAAGATGAACTTTTCATGAATATTTTAGCCTACTGAGTCACTGATAAATAGATGTGTTAAGAATGAGTTTGACCTTGTCACAAATGTGTGGGATTAAAAAACATGTTCCAACTACTGTGTGCTACTTATAGAGCGGAGTTGTTAATGGACTTCAAAAAAAAAAAAGGATTCACGTTTGTGTTAAAAGCGTTAAACAGTTCACTTCATCAACAATCGTCAGCCATTAGAGACTCATTGTGATGTTCACGAATCCTGTGTGAGATGGTTTGAGCTTTTTGACATAATGTGCTATGTCAACTGGAAGTAGTCATCACCAGACCGTGCGCTGTGGTCCTGAAGGGATGGATAGGGTCAACAACAATACTCAGATTGGCTGTATAGCTTAAGCAATGCTCAGTTAGTACCTGCACCAATAAACAGATGTTCATGAAAGACTAGCCTTACTGTTTAACCCCCATGTGCAAGCATAGACATATTTTAAAATATACTAGGAAACAGATTTTACTTTAATTTTAGGCTATATGTAGATACAAACACCTATGTGACTTTACCTGTGATTTGAACTTTTAGGGTATCTTTCCCACCACTAGCAGAATATCTTTCTAATCGTGCATTGACGATGGTTTGAACCATTAGAGGGGCTGTGAATTTACTTTTATATTCATTATTATCATTTAAGATACATATCAATGCAAACTACTTTCCCATTATTTAAAGGGCAGACCTCCCTGCCCCATTTTCCCACTATTTAAAGGGTGGACTTTGGAGATCCTCTTCTGCAATCCTTTGTTTGTAACGTGTGGTTATTTGGAGTTACTATTGCCTGTCTATTAGCTTGAATCATGCATATTTTTTTCTGACCTCTGTTATAAACAAGTCATTTTCAACTGCCAGCAATGGATGAAAATCCCAGTGTATCTGCATGTTTACCTTTCTTGGCCATTCTGATGCTCACTTTAAACTCCAGTGAGTTGTTTTGACCACGTTTACATGTTGCTGCCATGTGATCAGTTGGTCAGATATTTCAGGGTGTCTGCGGGGTCTCTTAAAAAGTAAAAACAAAAAGTCTTAAATTTCAAAAACAAAATTTCAGGCCTTAAAAAGTTTTAAATTGACTCAAATATGGTTGTGTAGGTCTTAAATCATTTTAAAAAGGTCTTCATTTTTCTTTGTCCATGTAAAGCTACCCAATTGGGCTGACACCTATCCAATCATCAACAATACGTCTCAATAAAACATTTAACAAAAGTCAAATTTAATGTATAGTTTTGAAAAAAAAATGCTACGTTGAAAAAGGGGCATGTATACGTGTGTGTATAGTAAAAAAAAAAAAACAGATTTACACCTATTTAAGAACACCTTAGTGGTGCTTGGAACCAGCAAAGTCAGGGCATTACAATGTGACTGCTTAAGGTGTTCCGAGTCAAAAATCTAAGCTTACAGTTGAGTTCAACTTAAGACTGTATCTTGTGTCTTGTAGTACGTCCACAACTTTAGCAAGTTATTCTGCAAATATACAGGAGTTTAAAAATCCCCTACAGAGAAAAAACCTAATAGATCTCACCAAAGCACCACTAATAAGGGAAAAACGAGGAACAGAAGAATCTCTCACACAGATGTAAATGAACTGGTGTTTTTTATTCAGGACGTTTTACAGGTCAAAGTGAGCCCACACCTCAAAAACAAACTCTCTATCAGACAAATAAACCAGTGAAAGGTGCTCTGTGAGCGCAGGAAAAAGAAAAAAAAAAACCCACAAACACTCTACAACTCAAACTTAAGGCAGAGAGCGGACAAACGTCCATCTCCCACAGCAGAATGTGACATCAGTGAGAACTGGAGCCGTGCTCACAAACCATTCACAGGCAGAACTGTGATCTGGAATTCTGGAGAAACAGCAATAAGTGAGCACTAGCGCCAGTGTGAGTATACTCCTTTATACACATTGGTGTAATTATTATTATTATATTTAAGCTCTAAGCATGTAAATATAGACCCCAAAATCTTAAGACTAGTCTACATCATGTTAGGTGAAAAAGTTACTTGAAGGAATGACAAACTCTCACAGGCAAATAACAGAACGGTCATTTAGCGTGTATATAACAACATGACAAGTGTGCGTGTGTGTGTGTGTGTGTCTTAAATAAACGACTTTTCCAACTAGCAAAAGGTGCATTGTTAATCTTCAAGAAGAAAAGAAGTGTCCTTTTTTCCTCGTTCAAAGAGAATGTCCTCACTCTATGACAAGAATGCAAGCGATAAACCTACAGGGAATCAAAATAAAAGCATTTAAAAACGGACACGCTCTCTTTATGACATGCTGACTTTATAAGCAAGTTTCAGCATGTGAGATACAGCATCAAGAGATATAAAGCAGTCCAGCCTGGGATCTGCTTCTTGTAGACAGTGTATATTCCAACAAGCTATTATTCATAAGCAATAACCATGAAATCGCCCCTCAATTCTGCGAAACTAAAGTAGTCAACATTTTAAGTGGTTCAAATGCCTATTCAACAACATCCATTCTTGTCTTAGGAACTTTTTTTTTTTTTTTTTTTTTTTTAAACAACCTTTTTGATCCACATTAAATACTGACTACTGTAGAATAGGGGGAACAAATAAAAGCACCACAAAAACACTCTCAAATTCATTCATAACACTCTGACTTGTCCAGCACTCGCAAATAAAACATGCAACAAAACAGCCCTCAGACAGCATATCCAGCCATGACTATTATATATTAATAAAAAAATCATAACAATAATACACATCCAGACCTAAGACGGTCACATATTGCTCTAAGGATTTTTTTTTAAATGCACCATTCTAACTTGATTTCATGCTACGTTTCATATCATCTGTAGCATTCTGGGATACAGTAATCTGTTATCTGAGATAATATTATTCTAGCAGTATATGGTGTTCGATTCTACATCCATGTGTAGCATAAAATCAATTCGCCAAAGCATTTACACAAATATCAGATCATTCTTGGGCAGCCGATCCTAAATGAATGCAACTTCTAGAAGCCTCTTTTAATCTTCGAGATATACATTCAATTTGGTCACAGAAAGACGACAAATCGATCCTGATTGTAGCCACGGAAAAATCTCACACACTTCTGAAAAAAATCAGTTAGATTTTTTTTTAAAGTCAGCCATCACGAGCAACATGCGGAAACAAGCAGCTTCTAATAATGCAGACTGACTGAAACCATTACGGAATGAATATTCTGCTACGTTTTCATATGTTAAAGGGATTATTCACTTAAATATACTTTACTCAACCTCAGGCCAGAGTTATGTAGGTGACTATATCTTTCAGTAGAGGAATAAAAAAAATGACAGGAATATTGTGCTCATGAACACATGAGAATGAGATGCAAACTGTAAAACACAATTAGTTACTATACTAAAAACCCATTGCCCTAAAAGCGACAATTTGACTTTACCTAAAAAAAATTAAAAAGCAGGTAAACCCGTTGTAACTTGAAACTGGTAAGTTTGACTTACAGGGATAGTTTACTCAAAAATTAACAATTGTTTTATTAATTACTAACCCTCATGTAATTCCGAACCCCAAGACTTTCACTCGTCTTCGAAACACAACACAAATAATGACTTTATTCAACGGTTTCTTCTTCTCAGTGTCAGTATATGGCGCACACTCACATATCACGCCTCTGACTTATTACCTTGGATGAACCTGTTCTTTATTTCAAACAAAAGTACACGTCACTGCACAGTGCTCATAAAAGCACAAAAAATAATCCAGTAGCTTGATAATATTCCGACATGCATAGTTCATTTACTTAATTTTAAGACAACAGGTTAACTCACTTTTAAGTAAACTCAACGAATCACTGTTTACTCTGTTTATTCCTTTCACAAACCAATTGTTTCACTTCATAAGACTTTGGGAGCCACTAGTATTAATTTTGTTTCTCCTGCATTTGTTTTATGACTTAAAAAAAAAAAATCTTCTATAAAGATTTACTAAGGAAAAAAAAAAGTCACTGTAATTTTGGATGGCCTGAGGGTGAAGAAATGACCAAGTTTTCATTTTGTGATGAACTATCCCTTTAACATCTTACAACAAAGTATAAATGCACTAATTAATGCTGTACAAAAGCTAAGCATTCAAGATCAAACATTATTGAGATTTAGCCCATAAAGCGACATTTCTTTGGTAATATACAATTTTGCATCAGACATTTCATGTTATCCCACATTAAAATGGAAGACCCAATTCAAATCCCTGAATAGTGTTGTGATTCTCCTCAAGATGCAAGAAATGTGGCTTTGTTCCCCAAGCTTCAGCAAAGAGCCCATTTATTAGGGAAAAAAAACGGCATTAGCACCAAGCAGCTTGAATCAGTCAGTGGCTGAAACTACCCATTAAATAAGAAACAAATGCTGGTCCGTAGAGTTCGCTTGGTCTTTGACAATCAGCTGGTGAAGCTTCCTTGTTGTGTGTTGATGAACAATTTGGTTTGATTGGCAAATGCATTTATGACGTTTCTGCTGGTGTAGGAAAGATCCGAACGTAAGGCAACATCTGCAGCTCTGTGAGGTTTGTTTGAATCACATTCAGATCAGACTGACTTTGAAGCTTTGCATTTTTGTCAGCGAGATCTTTGATGGTGAGCACGAGAAAGAATTTCCAAGAAAACAGCAGGAAAAGTATGGATCTTAATCCAAAGAAATAGGGAAGTTTTCAATCTTGACAGCAGATGTGGAAACAAAAAAGGATGAGAGACAGGGATTCCACCACAAATGCTGGTTCTTGTGAATATACCAATCATTTATGGCATCAAGAGGTCTAACTAGCTTCTGTTCAAGCCCTTTTTTGCCAGTGTACTAAAATATCTCCATTCCAAAATGTACAAAATCTGGCAACCCAAAAGGTGATTGCCTCAAATATTAGATCCTCGAGAAGGAGAGAGAAAAAGTAAGCACATTCAGGGTGTTAGAAGAAAAGAAGCCCTTAGGTAAGGCTCTGAATGTGTCCTTCTACAGACTGATTGCGGGTGGAGTTTACATCCATGAATGAGTCATGGCTGACTGAATCAAAACAGGAAACGGATGATGCAGGATCCTTCAGATGCGTGAATGTCTCCATTTTGGAGAGTGCAGCATGTTATATCGAGTCTCAGCAAAGCCTATCTCTTCCCGGTTTTCATGTATGATGGGATGCCTCCTCGTGCAGTCAGGCCCTCAAAGCGCTTGTAGGTGTAGTTGATGAACACCCAGTCTTTACTCTTCAGATCCGCCTCAGTGTGGTTGGACACAACAGTAGTGGCTGTAGAAAGGGAAAAATGTAGGGAGTGATGTGATTATATAGTTCTGAAATGTGTTTGTGTATTTAAGGATCATGCAATTGACTAAATCCCCACCTGAAGGTTGGAGGATGTCTGAATCGGGGAACTCGTCAAAGTTGGAGGTATCGTCAATGCTTTTGATCTCAATGGGAATGGCTGCTGGTCTCTCCCTGAAGAAAAAAATAACCATAGACTGTGTTCAGAACGGCATACTATTTTACAATTAGGGATGCGCTGATACCTTTTTTATAACTGATTGCTAAGTATTGTACTTTAATGATCCTTATAGAAACAAATCATCTTAGAGAGAGTTTCGTTGTGTTAATTTGAATATTCATCTTTACTTCACATCAAACTTTTGAAAGGTTTCAGAACATTTTGAATATAGTGCATGAAAATGTTGATGATGGCTTATATTGTCTTTACAGCTTTTGCTGGGTTTATCAATATCACATCAGTACATCCGCAATATCAGATTTGGATCACACTCATCTGCTCGATATCCAATGTGTGCATTTTTGATCGAATCGATGGTGTCTTTGTGAAGATGTAAGTTTGCCAAACAAAGCTTTTCTTGACAAACTATTTGGCCAAACAAGGTCATTGGAGAAAAAAATAAAAATATATATACATACATACAGTGGCTCAGCATAAATAAGTACACCACTAGTTAAATTAATCATGCAGTATGACAAGGTCAAGTGACAAATTGCTTTCTCTAGATCAGAGATGCCCAAACTAGAGCCCGCAGTTCAAAGTTGGCCCATGGTAATCTTTGATTTGGCCTGCCATCCCATCTGAGAAGAGGGGGAGAATGATGTAGATGGTTTAGAAATTGTTATTGAAATTTAATGTAACCTTTTATTTGCTTGTTTTATTGTTAAGCTACAAAAAAAGATGACTGAAATTAACAGTTTCGATTAAAACGCTGTAATTTATTTTAAAATGCACATACTGTCACCTGACGGATAGAGGACAATGCAGAGAATTTGGTGAGCAAATCAAGGATTCTGCTTGACTAGTGTATAACTCCACTGTGTTATAAATGTGATTGTTCATGTTTTTATTGCAATAAGTTATCATTGAAAAAAGTGATACTGCATTAGGTAATACGGTTCAAAGTGATGTTTTCTATTTATTTTTAAATATTATGAAATAAATTATGAAATTACCCATAGGAACTTTAATGTTAAATAGTTTGGTATATTTATCAGCCCATGGCTCTCAATGATATTTGATTTTTGGCCCTTTATACGAAAAAGTTTGGGCACCCCTGCTCTAGATCAAGACACTGCACATCAAAGAAAATTTAAAAAAAATCGTCTAGTCTAGACTAGAGGACCTATATTATGTGAATAATGGTGAGCATTACTAAGACGACAATTTCCTTTATTAGTTATGAGTTTAATCTGTGTGTTTGTCCACACAAGATAACAATGTACCTGATATGGTCATAGTCCACCCCCTCAAAGAAAGCGTTAGTTTTGATCTCCTCCACTCCAGTGGCTCCGATCCTGTGCTCACCCTCACAGCAGAACCTGAAGTGGAAAAAACAGAGCATCAGGTGAACACTGAGGAGAAAGAGACTGCTTGAAATGAACCAAGTCCCAAATGCAGAATCACAGCATGGTTAATGTAAACAAACGCATAGAGAGAATAGAGATTAGCAGGAAAAAAAAAACCAGAAAAGAAACACCAGGAATCAATCAATAAATACATTCCATTAAAAGAGGAAGAGAGAAAATAAAAACCTGAGGATCAGATCCTTGGCCTTTTCTGAAATCGGGACCTCTGGTGGAAAGATTAAAGTTTCCCGCCAATTCATCACTTTCCTGTATGTCTCTTGTGGAGTTTCAGAGCAAAATGGAGGGTAACCTAAAAAACAGCCACACAAACATTTTAGCCATATATATCAAAATAAACAACCATACTTTTTTTTACAAATCCAACTCACCAATCAGCATTTCATACATAATGACGCCTAAACTCCACCAATCACAAAGCTTGTTATACCCATTTTGCATAAACACTTCTGGGGCGATGTAGTCTGGGGTTCCAACAGTGGAGAAGGCCTGAAAAAGACATCCTTTATTTAGAAAAACCTCTGTCTTCTATTTTATGTATTGTCCCAATACAGAGAAGCTTTGAGAAAGAGAACTGCTACGATTACACAAGATGTAATCCTCTGACGCTGGTTTTACAATCATCGATGGCCATATTCATGTCACAATAACTTCCTGCAAGACTGAATCTATCTGAGCCCCCACCGCCCCCTTACTATGTGTAGGACAGCACTGGGTCAAGCGGAAGCCCTTACCAACTGTCTCCTGTTTCGCTTCCATGTTTCTGCTTTCCTCTTTGAGTTCATGTTCTGGAACGCTGAACAAAAATAAATCCACAGTTAGATTTAGAATTAGCTTTCCAATTCCTTTTTTTACTACCAATACAGTAGTGCTGAGCAAAGATTAAATGTGATTAATCACATCCAAAATAAAAGTTTGTTTTGACATAATATGTGTGTGTACTGTGCACATTTATTGTGTACATATAAATACACACAAGCATGCATATACGTGAGAAAATGTTTATTTATATTAAGATATAAAATATATATGTATATGATACAAATTATACATTTAAACATCAATGCAAAAGTTTGTTTTTATGTGTGTATTACATATACATAAAAATATATATTAATAATAGAGACATATTTTATGTCAAAAACCTTTATTTTGAATGTGATTGATTTTTGCCCAGCACTATTATTAACATATATTATTATTTATATTTTATACATTACATAAATTATTATTAATTTATTTATATTTTTGTATTTAAATGAATCTTTATATGTAACAAATCTGTTAAAACCGTTTGAAATTCAAAGAATCCTAAAAAATAAATTAGTTTTCATAAAAACTGTAAGCAGCACAACTGTTTTCACCAATGACTACACTAATGTGCACCCTCATGATATTATAGAAATATTGGCAATACTCCAATTAAACTCTACTTCGTGATGTAAACACAATACTTCAATCAAACTAAAGCAATTAAGCTCATTATGGCAGTGACGTTTATCACATTGAACTGTGCAATAGTTATATTAACTGCAATAAACAGGCATATAAAAACATCGTCACATCACATCATGTTTGAACATACACAGATGGTGCCCTAATTTATGCCAAGAATATTAATATCCTTTTTTTCTTGAGCATACAATCGACATATTAAAATGATTTCTGAAAATTAATGTAACACTGAAGACTGGAATAATGGCTGATGAATATTTTAAATCATGCCATCCAAGGAATAAATTACATTTTAAATGACATAACCATAAAAAAATTCTAATAATATTTCACAAACTTACTGTTTGGTTGTTTTTTTGATCAATTAAATGGAGCATTGGGAGCATCATTTTTAAAAACATTTTTCGGAGTAACCCTAAACCTTTGAACCATTATTATAAAGTGTTACCATAATTTGGATTAATATCAGCATGTTTGTTTGTCTGCTTACTGAAGTCGCTGGGGAGGCTGTGATTGAGGTTTCTGTAGAACTCTGTGCGGTGAGCTTTCTTCAGACCAGTGCATAAGCCAAAATCAGACAACTTCACGTGGCCCTAAAAAAAACAAAAAAAAAAACAACATAAAAAACCCCACAATGAATAAAAAAAAAACACTCTTTAGAACAACACTATGTGACTCTATGTTAAATGAAATGTTTCACAGCCATTTTAGACTTGCTAATAGAAATGTCACAATCAACATTTTTTAAGTGCTATTGTGAAAAAAGGAATCATCTAAATACTGTGATGTTGTTTCAAAAACAATTTATTTCTGTTCTTACTCTTGAGTCCAGCAGCAGGTTGTCTGGTTTGATGTCTCTGTGGATGAAGCCCAGCTGGTGAATGGAGTCAATAGCCAGCACAGTCTCGGCGATATAAAACTGTGTGGCTTCCTCCGTTAAAGTGTCTTTCTTCATCAGTAGAGTCATCATATCACCTGGGCAAACACACATACTGATCAGCTTTGAACTTTTATTATCTTGAAGGTAAGGTTCTGAAATCAACGCATGCTCACCTCCAGGCAGAAACTCCATGATGAGGTAGAGGTTCATCTTGTCCTGAAAGCTGTAGAACATCTTGACCACCCACAGACTGTCTGCCTCTACAAGGATGTCCCTTTCTGCTCGAATATGACCAACCTTGAACACACAAGAAAAAATTGAGACCTTTAAACAAGACAAAAAAAAAAAAAACCTTATATGTGGATGTATATCTGTGGAGACTCACCTGTTCTTTCTCAAGCATATCAGCCTTACGCAGGATTTTCATGGCATAAACATGTCCTGTGTCTTTCTTCTGAACGAGCCGCACCTAAGGAAAGGAAAGTGGATTTTAAATGTGCTGAAATGTAACAAAATATGTTTTTTAAAGGGGTCTTTTATTTATTAATTTAATCAAAATACAGTAAAAACTACAGCTAAAAATATTAAGGTAAAAAAAAAGTAAAGTAAATTAAAAAAAAAAAAAGTAAAGTAAATAAAGGTTTTCAATTTTAATTTATTTTTCAAATGTAATTTATTCATGTAAAGGCAATGCTGAATTTTCTTTTTTGTTTAACACAATATCAATGTTTTAACATCAGTATAGTTCTAAAATCAATATCTTATAATCAATAACCCTGATTTTCAAATACAACAAAACTAATACATTTGTTATACGAATTTTTTGAAAAAATATTTTTGGAAACTTTAAAAATAATTCCAACAGGTAACACTACAATAAGGTTTTATTGGTTAGTTAGTATTTACTAACATGAACAAACAATGAACAACACGTGTATATACTACAGTATTTATTCATATTTATTCAATTTATTAATTCCATTTGAATGGAATTAAAATGGTTCATCACTAGTTTAAGTTAACTCAAAGTGTGTGAACTAATGTTAACAAGCATAAATTTGTATTTTAATAATCCATTAGTATATATTGAACTATGATTAATAAAAGCTATACAAGTATCGTTCATGTTAGCACATACATTAACTAATATATACTAATAAAACCTTATTGCAAAGTGTGACCATCAAACAATGAGACAAATATTACCATTTTACTCAACGAGACCCAGGGCTAATAAATTCAGTAAATCCAGAGGAATTAAATAATTATTCAATTTATCCAGAGTGGTATACAGTATCCAGACAAACTAAAAGATATCAATGAAAAGCCAAAAAACATTTTGATTATTGAGAACTCAAACCTCTCCAAAAGCTCCACGACCAATCACTTTGAGCGACTCAAAGTCTTCTAGTCCAAGCCGTGTTCGTTTAAGACGAAGAAACTCTGTCTCTTTTCTTGCATGTTCAGATCGCCTGATACGCTTCTGCAGAATCAGAGAAAAATCACATTAAATGACATACATTCAAAATCTCTTTAACAATCAATGACTGAATGAATCCACTAAAGCCAAGATCAAGATGACTGCAAATGAAAGCAACAACAAAAAAACAGCATCTCAGAAGAGCTGACCTCTTCATCAGCAAGTCCCTCTTGATCCATGACTTTCTCCAGCTTTTGCTGCCTGTAACAGAGAGAGCACAACTTTTAGACATGATGAAACATCAACAAAGTACAATTGCTTCATCTGTAGACCAGAAAGTGTGGTTCAGCCTCACAACATTTCAAAAGAAACAGAACCATATTAATAGAGCCCTGGAATCCGTGAGGTTCTTACAGAAACACAATGGGTGCAAATTACATATTGACCTAAGCAAAAACTATGCAAAAAATGACAAACTTGATTTGTCCAAATGCGCAATCATTTAGCCTTGCCAAACCTGTTCACCTAGTTGTCAAACTACATTAGAGAAAGCAGTACTGAAATTGTAAATATTGTTAATTTCACCAAAATGTGGAATTTGTAATGGATTTTATTTTATTTTTTACAAAAAGAAGAAAAGTAAGTTTTGCTTTTTGGACATTTTGTTGTTGTTGTTGTTGTTGCTGCTGTTTTTTGCTTCTCACCTCATTTCCCTTTCCTCATGCTGTGATATAAGGTTGCTGTAAAAGTTTTCCAGGGTCACTTTAGCCATGGTGACCCTTTCCTTAGTGTGGTTGCTCATCGAGGAGCAGGTCGTCTGACTGGTCATCGCCATGGTTAACTGGACAGAAAAAAAACCAATGCATTAGAATGAACAGAATTAGTTTAACATTTAAAAATGACTTTATAATTATGAACGGTTTGGTCTTCATATTCACAAAAACTGCCTGTAAACTTTTCATTTAGAAACAGTGCCTCTTCCTCATGTTTAACCTATGAAGGGTGTTTTCAATCTCCTAGGTCTTGTTTACACCTGGCATTAAGATGCGTTTTTGTTAATCTGATTACAAGTGGATGAAGCTAAATACAGGTGTAAACAGCTCGAAAACATTTACAGCTTGTCCACTTCCAAAGGTAGTCGAAAGCACATTTAATCAGATTGGTTTCATAAATGTAAACATTGATGTGGTTGAATGCATTCAAACTGTCACAAAAGGCCACCTGCTCTCTGTCTGCTGACCTACTTCTACAATATTACAAGATGTGTCGTTAAAGCGCACCAACCAAATGGCATTTCAATTTTCCCATTTGAAATCTAAAGACATTTAAAAAAACGTAAATTGTATGAGATTTGTTTTATAAACAGGTCAGAAAAGTCCCATGCATACACCCATCCACAGACTCAAAACCTTCAAAGAAAACACTAAAGCATTCAAAAGAGTTGGCTTCAACCTGTAGGTGCAAACAGGAATGTGTCTCCCTCCTCTAACTGTGATCTCACATTACCACAGAGAGATGTGACATTTATGGTAAAAAAAAGAAAAAAAAAAGAAAAGAAAAAAAAGTGTATTATTAATAAGCTAAACATACTTTTGAAAGACATTTAGAAGAGATGCATCAATGTACATGTCAGCCAATATTTATAAGCTTTTCAACTGTTTAAAAAATATCAGCATGTGTACTACAGCCTAAAAATACAACAGAATTTTTTAAATATTGTTTTTAAATTAACTGCACGCACCGAGTTGTTTAATGTATTTTTGTCTCTGAATAAAATAATTACATACTTCCCAGTTTCCAAAAGCAACAACAATGAAATATGATAAAAACACTTTGTCAGACAATAACAACAATATTGCTCTGTTGAATATTAAAATAATAGTTCATCGAGAGAGAAAAAAGTTCCCTCACCCTCAAGTCAACAATCAACAGATAAGATGATATTTTTTTTAAAATTACAAAACCAGACATTTAACAAAAGCTATTTATTTCTATAGTAGATAAACAGTATTATTGCCAACCTTAACAAGTCTGTTTACCCACATTCTTCAAAATATCTTTGGAACAAAGGGAGGGTGCACACAATTCCCATTTTTGGTTAAACAATGCAAATCAAAAAAAGATGCTGTTGTTATAAGCTAGCTAGATTCATTCGTTCATTCATTTTCCATCGGCTTAGTCCCTTTATTAATCGGGGGTCGCCACAGCGGAATGAACCGCCAACTTATCCAGCATATGTTTTACACAGCGGATGCCCTACCAGCTGCAACCCATCACTGGGAAAAACCCATAAACTTATTCACACACATACACTACGGTCAATTTAGTTTATTCAATTCACCTATAGCGCATGTCTTTGGACTTGTGGGGGAAACCGGAGCACCCGGAGGAAACCCACGCGAACACAGGGAGAACATGCAAACTCCACACAAAAATGCCAACTGACCCAGCCGGGACTCAAACAAGCTACCTTCATGCTGTGAGGCGACAGTGCTAACCACTGAGGCACCGTATCACCCAAGCTAGCTAGAATACATGCTAATTTATGATCGAAACAAAAATTTATCTTAATGACAAAACAAAAGTTCAAATAATTGAGCAACAGACAGTCAATATTTGATTATTAGTTTTTTTAAAAATCATACTTTTGCATCCCTAATACATAGTGTCTAATACAACATCTCTTGTTCTGTACTAAAAATGATTAGGAAATCAATTTCTCTATATATTATTTATATATTTGTATACTTTGTTAACATTTGATTTTACTACATTATGACTTTCTACGTCAACTGAACATTACGTGTCTCTCTGCAAACTTTTCCATGGACCCTGTAGCTCTACCTTGTGGCCCCTTGAAATTCCCCGGACCCCTAATCTACTGGCTCGTGTCACAATTAGCATTTCTTTCCATTCCCAGCCTCACAGTGGCTTCTTGTGCAGGTATTCAGTGAAAGGCTGCATTTAACATCAGCTGCAATATTTACACTGCTTTAACACTCAGTCATCCACTTCCCACAGATCCCACGCCTGTGAAGCCTGACTGGCCCTTTGTTGCGCAGTGGCCAAAACAAGCATTAGGACACCGGCTAAAGAGGCACATATGTTTTACTCTGCTTGGAAATTCAAACAAACGTCGCATTTTATCATCTGACTCAACTTCCACAGCTGATGTCACTGAGAGAGCTCGCAGACAGCAAGGGGAATTTCAGTCTAAATAAAAAGTGTGACTCAAGAAACAAAGTTGACAGGGGAAATCAGAAGTTATTTCAGCTTGAAACGATATTCACTAAAAAAGAAAACACTGAGAAAATACTATAAACACACAACAAGTCTGACAGCGCAAAGCCAAACGACTTATTTGCATTTGGCAAATTTCAAAAGCAAACCCAAGGCTCACGATGACCTCTTTAAATTCACAGACTAAATGTGTGACTAATGAAAAAGTTGAGATTGCAAATTAAAACAAAAAGCAAAAAGATATGAGCATGTGAACTGATAAAAAAAACACAGCATCGGTATTCATAGATGGAAAGAAAAAACGATCTGACTGAAAAAAACAACAACAATAAAGTTTGACAGTGTAAACCCACACGTTTAGTGAGTTTGTGTATTGAGCAATTTCTAAACATAACTAAGACTAATGAACTAATACTAGCCACAGACTAATCCTTAAAACATGAACACAAAGTGTGAAACGTAAAAACATAATCAGTAGATTATTAGGACTGTCAGTTTGCTAGCAGCAGTCGCTAACTGTCTGTTTCAGACTCGTCTGCTCTCAAAGCAAAGTGAGAAACGGCTGAAATCCTGCTTAGTGTCTATTTAGAGCTCAAGCGACACGCGTAAAGTAAACACAAGTAACGAAAGGAAAATATTAATTACTCGTAAACAATGTGTTACTTTCAAAAAGTACTTGTTTGCTTACCTTCCACTCGACCTCAAACTGACTTGAGCTAGTGGACGACGACGGACATTATTTCCTTTTTCCGGGTTTGTGCTAGAGGTAAGCAGGGGTACAAAATAAAAGTCTCCGCTCTGGTGGTCTTGTAGTCAACATATGGACTTTGTCTTCGCAGTTAATAATTTTTTTAATCTTTATTTAATTTGTTACATGTAACATTAAGGCATCATTTGTTTATGTTATTCAAAATATTAAATAACAAAATATAAATAACCCCATTCATTATTTTTGGTAACTTTACTAAATCAAAAATACCGTTTATTGTTTATGTTTATGTCTGCTCAGGTAAATTAAAATCTAACGGGTACAGCGTTTGGTTTTAATACCTTATTAGTAAAGGCTGTAACTAATCATCATTAACTAACACACAAAATAGTGCCAAAGAAATACATCAATTTCGTCCAAAAATAAACTTGTAATTGACGTAATTGTAAAATGCTTAGCATTTAAAATAATTTTAGGCCTTGCCTAAATTAGCTTGCCAAAACAAAAGCTCGTCTGAACTTGTGTCCGAATTGTTTTATTTGACACGTATTGTACTTAGAAGAACCAAAATGTTTTTGCACGTCATTGCTATTATTCACCATACGAGGGAGCTGGTATACAAACAAGTGTGCAATAGATGAGCGTTTACAATTTAGCAATTTTGTTGTTAGATTTGGCAAATTGTTGACCTCTCCTGGCTGAAATGTAGTTAATTAAAAATTATTTGATAACTTTTAGCAACTTTTCAAAAACAGTCACACATTTTCCTCTAAATTCCGCACAAAAAGAGAGATTACAACTGAACAGCTTGTCAGCCAAACAAGCCATCGACCCTAAGAGAGATGAAGATGACAAGCAGTAGGCCTAGTGTACACACACATCTAGTGACATCTATAAGCTGCTGCAAATTTTCTTTAATATATGTGTGATGCATCTTGTTATTAGCTTGTAACAACTTTGACAATCAGTTAGGTGCACAGTAAGAAAACCCAGAAAATACGAAATGATAGGCCTTCTGGTAATTTTGTTTTCCCCATGATTGTTCATTTCACAAGGATTTCTTCTAACTCTAAAATCCAGTGGAACACATAATTAGGAAAACAATGTTCAAATTTACAGAATTGTGTACTTGACGATTCAAACTTGTTCAGAATCGACTTAAAATAAGCATAAAATGTGATAATATGAATGTTTCAAATCAGATTTTTTCATTAATCTTGTTTTACATATTTTACACAAAACAGTTTTTTATTGTCATAATACATAATAGCACTACAAGTTGTCCAGCCTGTAGCAACTTTCCTTAAAAATGATTTAGCAACAACTGATGCTACAGTAGCTTGAACAAATTTGTTGAGTACAAACCACAAGTAACATATTTATGTTTTAACAGGCACAAAACAGCAGAGAAAACAGTAGAACAGTAACAGACACATCTTTATGACAATCTTGTCTTCAGATTTGTCTGACAAAGGCCAAGAAAATGAGCTCTGTTGAAATTCCACAGCAGTAACATGAGCATTCCTTCACCATTTTGCCTTCCAAACCAAAACACAGCAAATATGCTAACTATACTGAGAAAAATGTCAACAACATCATAACTTTCATAACTTAATTATAACAGCAGACTAACCCTAACCACAAAGCAACATTTTCCCTCACACTTTAGCTACATACAAACAGAAAGTAATGTGACATTGAGAAGATTTTAGAACATAGTTTCCTAGGGCGGGACAAACTGGAAGTCCCGCTCTTTTTTCTTAAAAAAAGGAGTGGCTTAGAAACATCCTTTTTCAAGTTCCTTTACCCGCCACCACGTTTCAGACTCTAAGTATCTCTCTCTCCATCTGCCTGTTAGATGATATACTCAAAAACTATCTAGGAGAATCAAAATAATCATTTGCTTTCTCTGTATACACATCCTGGAAGATCTATATGTTGACTACACTGAAGATTATTTGTTAAAGCGTCCAAAAGGTAAGGAGACTTTTTTTTTTTTAATCTCTGAAATATTCTCAGTAGTATGTCAGTACAAAACAGTAGTTGACAGTTGTTGGTTTCTTCACATAGACTCACTAGTTGATAATTGATCTGTTTCTTGCTCAACTGTGAGCACCATTCATAAGGTTTCCCCTCAGCTACGTCAGAAGGAAGCGTGGGGACCATGTGGCACATGGCAGATACAGACAAAAGTGGCAATAATTCATGACAGAGAACAATCACACAATTGTCTTTCGCTTCACATGGATCTTTACACTACATTTAGTCATAGGAGAATTACTATATGTATTTCTCGCTTAATTGTAGATAACCACGTAGAGTGATTGTAGACAACAGTCTACCATGCATATATTTACTTTTAAAATAACTCTTAAGCAATTTGAATATTTATTTATGAATATATATTGTCACAGTGACACCCATAGTTGATATGGATTATATTTCAATCAGCATTTTCTGTCTCTACTCTGAAACCAACATGTGGTGTTTTTAGGATGTGGAGTTAACTGAGGTTGAAGTGATGAATGGAATATTATACAATCTATAACACATTTCACTAAACTACTCACATTTAATATTTACACATGCATTCAGACCTTTAAAAGTGATTACGCTGGTAAAATACGTCATACTCCGCGTTCTTCCACTTTTTCACAAAGATGTGTAACGTCAAGAAGGCGTCACGTCTCTTTGTAACCAGTTTAGCAGTATCAGATGATAAACACTGTCAGCAGCTTTTCCTGGAGAGTCTGTTCTTGTCAGATATGATAGTGTGTATCTTGAGCTGGATCGCTGACATTGTTCAGCTGAATTTCTTAGAATTTCACATGATTCAGGCAAGTTAATAAAAAGACATATGACATATATTAAGCATCCTGGCCATTAGATATTATAATTTACCCATTATAATTGATTTACCCACAATGACCTGCGGCAGAAGTCTTTTGTGAGTGAAGGCCACATGGATATGACTAACCATGCGAATAGTGACTAGTTCCTGTCTGACACTAGTCTTTGTGCAAGAGTATCCTGTTTGATGATATTTTAATATTAATCTTTTTATTATAGTGCAAAACAAACACCAAATGGCCACGTCTGCAAACACTGGCAAGACGCCTTAGGGATGTTTGTGAAATACTGTCTTTCATACTCTGCTATTCTTTGTAATATTTCTTCTAAAAATGTATACTTGTGCAGTCCTTATGTAAACTTGTAGTTCAACTAAACCCTACTGAACTTAAATACCTGTACTGATTTTCTAGATTGATGTGCTGGTCACTATGCTTATTTTTTACTAAGCCATTCTTGTTATACAGTTCAAAATGTGCCTGATATCTTGATCTTACTGTATTAAGCAAAAGTAAACACTTTGAAAGGTATAATTTCCCTTTCCACCAAGCCCATGCTTTCATTTGGTCAGCCAAATATTTACTATCTGACATGGTTCATGATTTTCATCAGTCAATTAATTTGCCCAAGAGCTTATTTTAAATAGTCTATTATATAACAAAGATTACTGAGAGACAGATTACTTAGATGCATTCTTGACGTTTCAAAAATATTCTTTCATCGCAGCAACTTCTAACAAACAGGGTTTAAAGTTCAAACTTCAAGAAACAAACCAGATCACAAATGTGAATATAGAGAAGATGTAGAATATAAAAATAAAATATGTAGCAAATTATTAGTTGCACTTTCTTTAATACAGGCAAAGTTTATGGAAAGTCCCATTTACACAAATATTTGCTTACTTCTTTCCTTTTTAATTTAGTTTTAATAGTCATTTAATAACCAATTTGAAGATAATAAATATAATAATTTTATTACATATTAATATAACCCTCAGGATCAGGTAAAATTGCACACACTTTCTTTAGAAATACATTTTGCATTAAAAATGATATAGTGTATGAAACTAAAACAAAAACATGCACAAAATAGGAAACTTAGGAAGATTTTAGTTGGACTTACTGCAAAAGAATAAGCTTTGAGATCTACTATAAATACATCTAATACATCTAGCTAATATTAATAATAATATATCAGCAAAGAGTGCATTATCTAATGTTGTTATTTTAGGCCTTGCATGTGTTTCATAGTAAGTGCACACAGATGACGTTAAAAAAATCCTGATCTCTTAATCCCATTACTTACAACAGACACACACACACACACACACACACACACACACACATAATGCCTTTTCCCACCAACTTTATAACACCTTGTCCAACTTGACACCCCACCCATATTAAACAATCCCGCCCAAAATTTTAATACGGTTCCACCCTGGCAATGGCCTTTCTTAAGTGCTCTAATGCCTGCATGTCTTTTTGTGCCATATGATAATTCACATTCAAGCATAAACTCTGTAGATTTACCATATTTAACTTACACAAGAGTTTTAAGACAGCAGACTCATGCCAGGGTGTCCTTAAACACAGACACACATATGTCCACTCATCCTCTATATACAGGAGTTAATCTCCTCCTCCCCCATCCTTGCCTCAGGACTCACACAAGCTGGACACGTTCACTACAGCAACAGTGAAACAAAAACAAATGAACGAAAACACTCTGAGCTTAGGACACCTGTACTTATAGCTTTGACAAGGTTTTCTTGTTTATCTCAGTGGTGAGTATTTCCTCAGCATTCACTTTCAGCTGGAATACAAGTCTGTGTGTATGTATGTTTAAATAGGGTGTGTAGGAAGGTTGATTCTGTTTCAATACAGATAAAGTCTTGCATCAGACAAGCGTTATTTGGCCGAGCCTTGCCTCACAGCCTTAACTTCTCTTGCTTCTGTTGTGTGTTTTATTTATTTCATTTGTTATTTCAAACCAGCTGCTCGTTTTGGCAGTGAGAAGACAGTTTGTGAAGAGTAAATGTTGCATTAACTTTTAGCTTTTTACTTTATGACCCAACAGCTACTAACATTCGGTGATGGAATGCTGTTTAAGTAGGCTTCACTTTAAATGTCAGAATTATTAGCCCTTCTATATTATTAGCCCCCCTGTATATTTTTTCCCCCAAAATTCTGTCTAACGGAAAAAGATTTTTTGCAACACATTTCTAAATATAATAGTTTTAATAACTAATTTCTAAAAAATGATTTCTTTTATCATGCCATGATGACAGTACATAATATTGTACTATTTTTAAGACACTAGTATTTAGCTTAAAGTGCAATTTAAAGGCATAACTATGTTAACTAGGTAAGTTAGGGTAATTAGGCAAATCATTGTATAGCAATCAGGAAAAAAATGATTAAGAGGGCTCATGATATTTAAAAACATTTTACATTTGAAAACCAGAATAAAAGCCAGAATAAAACAATTGAGACTTTCTCGAGAAGAAAAAATATTATCAGAAATACTGTGAAAATTTCTTTGCTCCATTAAATATCACTTGAGAAATATTTTTAAAAAGAATAAATATTTCACAGGAGGGCTAATAATTCTGACATCTGTACATGTCCTGCCTTCTCAAATTTACTTTAAACAAGCTTATAACAGGTTGTAAAGTCTATGATGGTGGTCTGAAATGTAGTGTAATGGGACTTATTATGAAATAAAGTTCTTGTATTTTATAGTCACTAACATATTCTGGACACTTTGACCACTAAACACTGAGCTGCTGTGCTCGGCAAGCGTTTGGTAGGAATGAAACTATTCACGGAACTCAATATGAAAGGCCAAATAAAGCGCCAAATGAATGAAGACATTTTTTCCTATTACGGTAACTGGCAGTTATCTGAATGACAGATTAAGACTTAAGTATTTCCTGGCCTACAAGTACTGGCACATTTTTCTCAATCTTTCCTTGTCATGCTGACAGAGCAGAGATTGCAAGTTCTCAAAAAGTTGCATCAGCCATGCAGCTTGTTGTAAAATAAGCCTATTATATTATATTATATTATATTTATAGGCTCATTTTTATAATGGAAACACTATGAAAACATTTCTCAATACTTGGAGAAACTCAGTAATCCTATAGGCTGTGAGTGAAATTGCATACTTCCTTGTTATATAATAGACAAAAAAGTGAGAAATAAAATATGTCCAAATTCACAGTACTCATAAAAGAGCATACTTTTCAATGGTCACAAAGTAATTACTTCAAAAGTCTGACACACCAACAATGACTCAGCCAATAGCAAGAATTTCAGGGTGGTGTTATCCATTCAGATGACCAATGGCAATTAAGCGAGTGTGCAGAAAACCTGTGTGAAAACAGTCATTTGCTCAATTCAGAAAAGCTTGTTACTCAAACGATTTCTGTCATTTCTTTATATTTAAACATTTGACCTTTAATAAAACACTGTGAGAAGATCTGAACATATTTTTAGTTGTCAAATTAAAAATACTACTCTAGGGAATTTAACTTGCATCTAATTGCAGCTCCCACATATTCAAATTACAGTGTAGTTTTACAGATTAGAAACAGAGCTGTCGTCAGCCCCAATAGCCTAGTGGTTAAGTGCGCCAACATGTAGCACCATAGTGCTCACGGCTGCCAGTGTTCAATTCCCGGCTCGAGGTCAGTTGCCAAACTTTCCCCTCTCTCTGCTCCCAATACTTTCCTGTCTGTAACCTCCACTGTCCTATCCAAATTAAAGGCGAACACCCCCCCCACCCACAAAAAAAAAAACTAATCAAAAACAGAGCTGTCTACATCAGTGTGAATTAGAAGATGAAAGAGGAAATACACAAGTCCTCAAACCAGTTTTATTACATGGCTAATCGTTTCATTCATTGCCAAATTTAGCTTTTCCGCCTGCTTTTTCTTTTGTCTTTTTGATAGGTGTGTATTCATGCAAATACAATTTAGGTTTACACCCCTGTTGCACATTGTTAAATGTAACACATCATTTTAGCACGCATCTGCAATTTATTTTCCAACTTTCTAACTTCACCTTTTCAGAACAGAAATTTAAGTTCAGTTCACTCACAATTAATCACTAATCCCAAAATCTTTTTTCTTCTGTGTTTCAGATTAAGTATTCTACAGCCAAAAATGGAGTTAGAGAAAATGTCAAACAATCACCATGATCTTGGCCATATCAAGAATGTGGAGAACGAGTAAGTTTTCTCACTTTTATAAGGAACTACTTTAGAAATTTCCTCTAGGTTTCCCTTTCTCTGCCAAATCATATTGTGGAGTTCATACTTTAAAATCACACATTTTACATGACATGGACTATTGCAGTTTATAAACACTGTTTCTTTAAAAAAAACAAAAAAAAAACCTTTGTTTGAAATGATCTCCAGAATATTTAACCTGTGAAGCATTTAAAGAAATATTCTAAAATTGCATATTGTTGTTTTTTTCAGACATTAATATTATTTATACTGTGCATTTTATAATATATTAAAATCAGTGTTATTTTAGTATTCTACAGCCAAAAACGGAGCTAGAGAAAATGTCAAACGGTCAACATGATCTTAGCCATATCAAGAATGTGGAGAACGAGTAAATTTGCTTGCTTTTATAAACTACTTTAGGTTTCCCTTTCTCTGCCAAATCATATTATGGAGTTCATACTTTAAAAACACACATTTTACATGACATGGACTATTACAGTATGCAAACACTGTTTCTTAAAAAGAAAGCTTTGTTTGAAATAATCTCCAGCATATTTAACCTGTGAAGCATTTAAAGCAGTATTCTAAAATTGGTGCATATTATTGCATATTGTTGTTTTTTTCAGACGTTAATATCTTTTTTTACTGTGTATTTTATAATATAATCAAATCAGTGTTATTTTAGGATTATATTAGATATTATATATTTTTTTATATTTAAATGATATAATTAATATTAAAATGAGCTTTTTATGTTTTCAATTTTCTTTTTTGGCACAGTTTTTATTTGCTTTTGCCATTTTTTCTATATTTTTTTGTTTAAATCTTTTTAAAACCAAAACAAATGAAAATGTTTCCATATGGGCGGTGAATCCTACTTGTGTTTGATACTGCTGCTTACAAACTTACTGCTTCACTACAGTTGAAAACTTGTTTGTATGTATAATCATGTTTTTATGCATCTTATATGTAAATTGCACAGTCAAAAAGTGATTGAGTGGCTGTGTCATTTCCTGCATTTTGTCATAATTTCCTTCAGAAGCAAGTTTCAAGTAAAAAAAATAACATTGTTACTTACAATATTCATTTTCCTTAGATTTATTGGATTTGATGCCCTTGAAAACATAGCAGAAGGTGATCAGTTCATCCACAGCAAGAGCAATGGAAAGATAGAGACTCAGTTTACAGATGTGAGTATGCAAATTTCAGATCTACTACAAATAAAATGACAAAGCTTGGTAAACAATTGACTGGAATGTTGACTTAGAACAAACACAAATGTACCACAGATAATTATAATGTATAGCATCAGGAAAAACTACTCCATCCTAAAATTAATTGAGTTGATGTACAAAAGAAAATTAATGTACATTTTGTACAGTTAAATAGAAGTACTCATCTGTACCTCATTGATCATCTTTCTTTTCAGTTTGTGGGAAAGACTTCTTTTGGAATGTCAATTTTCAACCTCAGCAATGCTATAATGGGCAGTGGAATTCTAGGATTGGCTTATGCCATGGCCAACACCGGAATCATTCTTTTTGTGTAAGTCAAACTACAGTTATGCATGCACATTTAGTCAGATTTATGTCCTGATGCATGAAAGTTATAATACATTAAAATATCATAAACAAAATGAAAGTATGTATAAATCCCATTTAACTTGAAGTCCTCCTGGCACATGTCCAAAAGTTACAAACGTAAACAGAACATTTCAGGTCTAGAGAGGAGGAAAAAAAATGCCTCTTTTGGGCTCCATAAAGCACACTTTTAAGATGGAATACGTGTGTTGCGTTTATGTGTGTGTGTGCCTTCTGACTGACCATCAAGGCTTCTTTGTGTCCATCTACATTCAGACACATACTTCAGCATGGCTCTGTCATGTACGCATTCGGACTTACAAATGCTCAGTCAACGCAAGTTAAATATTTGCATTTTTTTTCGGGGGAGGGTGGTGAGGTATCCGGTAACTTTAGCAGGATATTACAAGGAAGAGCTAGGTAAATACCAAGCATTAAACATTTGTATTTTCATTTTCATAGTTTCACTTTTATTGTTCTAGATCAAGGGTCAGTTAATGATATATTTCATTTGATATGTACACTTTAGATATTAATAAGAACCCTTTAGATGTAAATATGAACCCTTTAAAGGCATATTTCACCAAAAATACTAATTCTACCATCATTTGCTCACCCTTCACTCATTCAAAACCTATTTCTTCTGTTGATCACAAAAGAAAATCCTATCCAAAAATAGCTCGTAGCTGGCATTCATTGACTTCCATAGTATTTTTTTTTTTACCTACTAAGGATGTTGTTGGGTGCCAGCAACCAGCATTCTTTAAATCATCGTCTTTTGTGTTCAACAGAAGAAAGAAACTAATAATGTTTTAAAATCACCGGAGGGAAAATGTTTATGTACAAAGGGTTCTGCAAATTTTGTACTTCAGAGTTTCAAACAGCAGACATTTTATAAAAACAGCAACAACATTCATTGAACGTATACGGTTTCTAATCCTTGTGAATGATCTGGTTTTACATGTGTAGGGACTCGGGAGCTTAAACGTCACTGTCTATTTGAAGCAGACTGTACTGACAGATCAGACCTGAGAAGGTTATAAATAGCCTGCTGTAATCAAATTAAAGCCTGTCTGTCTGTCTGTTCGGCTCAAACAGACTTTTAAAGAACATTGTTTGACAAATGAACAGTGTTTGCTCTGTTCATTTGAATAGCTTCTCAGCAGCAAAAGCAAGAAAATAATTTTTGCTAGTCAAAACATCCAGCAACATGCAGCTACAGATACATGTACCACTGAATGACACTAGGTGGAAGTATTAATTAGCTGAAAGCATCTTTGAAATTTTATATTATTTTGTGTGTATTTTTGTCAAATAGATCTTTTTTTCCTCAAGTGTAGATGTGGTTGTGCTTGTACTTTGAAGACAAACACATTCAGCGTGTCTAATGCATCATTAATGAGATTAGACTTTAGAGTTTTGTCTCATTTGTCATCTCATCACCTTGACGACTTACGATAATATGATCAAACAGTTTGTCACCTAATCATGACTAAACTTGCACATCTTAAATTTAAATAACAGGTCACTGAGTCTGGCAGTCTGTAAGAGAGGATGGCATTCTGTGGATTAGACTTCAATGAATGACTATTAACGCAGGTCATAAGAGAAAACGTTCAGCCGAAAATTAAACATCTGTCATGATTTATTTATTGATGACCAAACCTGACTTTATTCTGTGAAACACGAAGATCTTGTGATATTTGTATGTATTACTTTGCTAATACTATGAAAGTCAAAGGGATTTGATATTGTTTTGATCCCCAAAGAATTTCATTGGATGGGCAAAAACATTCCTCAAAACATCTTTTTTGTTCTACAAAAAAAAACCTTGAAATGACACGAGTTAGCAAATATTGGCAGAATTTTATTGTTGTTATTTTTCTGTGAATTATCACTTTGAATCTACATGCACTGTAAAAAGCAATTAGATGACTTTATTTTATTAGAAAATGAACAAATTCATTGCTTTTAAAGTGACCAGTTGGCTTTAATAAAAACAATTAGCAAGCCTGTTGCCTTAAAATTATTAAGTAAATGAACTATAACCAGGTTTACGCTTTATTTTTTTTAAAAGGTAATGGGTTGTCATTTTTTTTATTACAGTAACTAATTCCATTATAGAGTGTGAGAAGTTGCTTTTTTCTGTTGCCAATTACCTAGTTTAATAATTTGTGTCTCTTTTCTTCAGATTTCTGTTGATAACCATCGCATTGCTTTCTGCTTACTCCATCCACCTGCTTCTGAGAAGTGCAGGAGTGGTTGGTGAGAAACATTTTCTCTTTTATGTCCCTACAACAACATTGCATTATATGTTAAAACCGCATCTGAACTTTCCATTATGTTTGTTTGTGTTTTTAGGGATCCGTGCATATGAACAGCTGGGGTACCGTGCATTTGGTACGCCTGGAAAAGTTGTTGCAGCATGTATTATAACATTGCACAACATTGGAGGTACAGCATAAGTAATTCAACTAAATCATAATGGAAAATCGAAGTGAATGATTACCACACGAATACAGAAAATATTAATGCTCTCTTTCTTTGACCCAACAGCAATGTCAAGTTATTTATTCATTGTGAAGATAGAGTTACCTCATGTTATCGAGGGTCTCATGGGACTGCCAGACAACTCAGGGTGAGTCCAGATCTTTGAGACCATGTTAAAAATGTTAATTGTATACACATGAGTAGGAATCTGAAACAGATAAAAGGAAGAAACAGCATGATGTAAAATACATTGGATCTGTTTTGGACGGTAGATTGTCTTTTTATTCATTACTTTAATAAGAAAATGGATTGTGAAATGAGGCACAACGTGGATCCTTCTTAAATCTTGCTGGAGAACGTTCCAATCAATTTGTTATCCTGATAATGTGTACAAATTTAGTAATGTGTAAAAACATCTAAACAATTCCAGTGTCACTAGTGGTCTCAGACATTTTGCTCACTGAATAGTTCAATCTTTTCTCAAACATTTTTACTCTTTCTTTGACTTGACACTTCTTTTTTTTACTGTTCATCAGTCATTGGTTTGTTGATGGGAGATACCTTATCATTATTGTTAGTGTCAGCGTCATTTTCCCCCTGGCACTTATGAAAAGACTTGGTATGTTACAACTCCTTTTATTCATTCATTTTGCTTGTCATTATATTTTATATTTTTATACATTATATTTTCATAATCATATTAACAATCAAACATTTATACAGTAACACTGCATATCTTTTACGAAGGTCCTAAATAAAACATTTTTCTGTCACATTATCTAAAGTGTCACACCATTGCTCTGCAAAATACACATTTAGAGTAAGATTTGAATTAGAATTCGTAGACTTACAATTCTGGAAAAAAGTGGTAGGAAAAAGGTAAAAGGAGGTTAAAATCTGAATTCTGTGGAGAATTTAACTTGGAATTATAAAACAAATCTAAATTCTTACATTTCTGTGTATTTACATTTTACATTTATTGGAGAACTATGAGAAACAGTTGCAATTCTAAGAAAAAAAGTCTTGCTGGATGTAAACCACAGGTGTCAAATCCAGTTTCTGGAGGGCCGCAGCTCTGCACAGTTTAGCTTTAACCCTTATTAAACACACCTGATCAAACTAATTGAGTCCTTCTGGCTTGTTTGAAACCTCCAGGTAAGTGTGTTGAAGCAGGGTTGGAACTAAACTGTGCAGAGCTGCGGCCCTCCAGGAACTGGATTTGACACCTGTGATGTAAACTCTCAATTGCAAGAAAGAAAATCAGAATTGTGAGATAAAAAGCTGCAGTTAACTTAACTTTTTAATTACTATACTATATTATATTAGTAGCAGGCTTTACCAGCTGAATATAAAAAATTACTGCAATATTTTTTTATGTGATAGTTGAAGATGTACATTACAGAGCCGTTAATCATGTATTTATGCATTTATTTTAGGGTATTTGGGGTACACCAGTGGCTTCTCCCTCAGCTGCATGGTCTTCTTCCTCATATCTGTAAGTCCATCCATCAACATATGAATACCAGTCTACTAATCATACTAATCAGTCTATTAATCATCAAAACTGTGTATTTGTGACAAAATAAATCATGTTTCTGAACTGTGTCATCGTAGGTGATCTATAAGTGTCTCAGCAAGTCTGCTATAGACTCTGAGAGCAACCACAACAAAAAATGCACTTTTCCCAACGCAAGCATAATCAACTCTACCACTGAAATAAGCATAATCAACTCCACCATTGAAGTATGCGAAGCCAAACTTTTAACTATCAACCCACAGGTGAGAGATATGAAATGCAAATCAGATCATTTTGATCACATGTCCTATTTTTCCTCACTTTAAATGCAGTGAATTAATCACTTAATGTTTTATTTAACCACAGACTGCATTTACCATTCCTATTATCGCATTTGCGTTTGTGTGTCATCCTGAAGTATTGCCCATTTACACAGAACTCAAAAAGTAAGCCTGGAACTGCACTTTTCTTCATTCACACTATATATATATTATTATATATATATATATATATATATATATATATATATATATAATAAGTCTATAATTTTGTACATTTAATACATTTGCATTTTTTTTCTCCTTGTTCTTCCAGTCCATCCAAGAAACGGATGCAAAATGTTGCTAATATCTCTATTTTGGCCATGTTTGTCATGTACCTGCTGACTGCCATCTTTGGCTACCTCACCTTCTATGGTAAGAAGGAGAACTTCCAAAAATAAATATGATATTCAAAAAAATACCACAGAAAGTTTTGTCAAATGCCTGGATTTCAAGGTTTGTGGTATCTGAAGATGTTTTAACAGTCGCTGTGTCTCTGCATATGTGTAGCAAATGTGGATTCGGAGCTTCTGAAGATGTACAATAAAAAAGACATCCTGATGTTGTGTGTTCGACTGGCTGTGCTGGTGGCAGTGACGCTGACTGTTCCAGTCGTTCTCTTCCCGGTACATTTTCCTGCCTTATTAATCATTGCTTTCATGTAAGGTAGCTATAAAAATAATTTCTTGATGTGATATCTGCACAATATGTGCTTTAAATGACCCCAGAAATTCATTAAAACCTTCAAATTATGAGGAATGAGATGGGAGGCCGAAAACAGTAAACACATATCAGGTCCCATTTTTTTTCATATAAGAAGTTGCGGATCAGATAGAATATTAAATATAAAATGTAATATTGTATCTGGGCCCGTATTCACAAAACATGTCATCCTCCACTAAGGGTTCTCCTAAATAGCAGTATTTTATTTTAGCTAAGAGTTTTCTCTTAAAAGCTATTCACAGTTTGCTGAAACAAAGTTTTGCTGAGGATTATAGAGATGTTTTAAGCTAAGAAAAGCTTAAGTAGCACAGGTTGACCATGTTGCTGTGGATGAGGCCAGCATGATGCTAACTATGCAAACAATGATTGGCTGATGGGCAGGGGGAGGAGCCTCTGTCAGAGATTCATCTATAGAAATGATGTAAACCACAATGTCTTGCCATATACAAAAGAAGATGTTTTTGTGCTTAATTTTAAATGCTTTAAAAAATGTTTATATATGTTTTGAAAAAATATGTAAAAATGTACAAATTTCTGGCATTTTAGTTTATGGTTTGGTCTTCGTGAGCTATGAGTTCTCTTCACTGCTTCTAATGTTTCAGTGAATTAGGAACATGTTTTGGTGCTAAAGTGTTTTGTGTACTCTGACTTAGAGCAATGGTTTAGGAGTCCTAAATTTAGCCCTTACATATTACTTTTTAAGATTTTCTCCTAAATCAGCAAGGAACCTACTTTTACCCTTTAAGATGTTTTGAGAATATAGATCTTGATCAGGTGTAAAATCTATCTATCTATCTATCTATCTATCTATCTATCTATCTATCTATC
>CAIGQW010054459.1:653508-672139 GCA_903798125.1 Danio choprae
ATCTATCTATCTATCTATCTATCTATCTATCTATCTATCTATCTATCTATCGATCTATCTATTGATCTATGCATTTATTAGTTGTATTATTTTAATATTTTGACACCAATATAACTTTTTAAAAAATGTACATTACATATCTTCATCCAAAATGACCAAAACAGGAAAAAAGTCTAATGTTTTAATGCTTATAGATTTTAAATTTTTTTTTGTAAAAATCTGATAAAGAAATAAATAAATAAAAGAAATTAATTATGTTCATGTTGAGGGTCTTAAAAATATGGATTTTTTTTATTATATAAAAAAATTACATTAGAAACTCTCTCTTCTGGGTCAAAGGGGTCTCTTTTCTGGGTTTTCCACTCTCCAGGCACAACTACACAATAATCTGCTTCACACATAACATCAATCAGTGTTTGAATGAAAGACAACACTTTTGACCTCTTCTGTAATTCCTCAACATCATGTCTTCTTCTAGATCCGCCGTGCCGTCTTGCAGCTTCTGTTCCCCGATAAGCCTTTCAGCTGGGTGCGTCACATCATCATCGCCATGTGCCTCCTGTTTGCCGTCAATCTGCTCGTCATCTTCGTGCCCAACATTCGTGACATCTTCGGCTTCATTGGTGAGTCAAGATTTACCACATAGAAGATGAATATCATTCAAATGCAGAATCCAGCACTCGGTGATACTTTTTAAAATGTATTTCAGGTGCAACATCAGCTCCCAGCCTCATTTTCATCCTGCCAGGAATATTCTACATTTTCATCGTCCCTGAGGAGCAGGAGCCATTGAAATCTCGACCAAAGATGCTGGTGAGAATAAGACAGAACATGCAGAACTTCACTCGCACTCTCTTCTTTTTCTCTTCCTCACTTCCTGTTATGTTTTCCAGGCGATTTTGTTTGTGACCCTGGGTTTCATCTTCATGATTATGAGCATTACATTCATCATAATCGAGTGGGTCAATGGAAAGCAGTCGGTAGGCGCTCACTGATAGAGCTGAGACAGCAAAACAGACTCCAGCACTTAAAGACCAAACACAGCAAACACACAACGCTGAGCCTGAAAACTCTGATTCAGGTCCAGGTCCACCCATCAGATAAGTCGAAAATGTAAATGGTTTTCGAAAAGACTAGTTACCAAAATATAAGAAGAAAAAAGAGCATGGAAAGATGTTCTTGGCATGCTTCAGCCATGATTTTTTTAATATATAAAAAGCCAGTTTTACTTGAAATACATTGCTGTTATGAATGGCTGGTGGAACCTCCAAAATCACATCCAACGTATGGAAGAACTGTGAAACTACGATGACAATCCACTCATCTTTATTGCCAAAGTTTTAAAGATGCAGATTGAATTCTACCTCCTACTAAACAGAGAAATGTTAGTCAATTCGTGTGTGTTTTTTTTGTTCATAGTGCATGTTTTGGGGTCCAAAAGTCGTTTACTGCTTGTTTATAGTAGTTAAATAAAAGATATTTCACTACAAAAAGATATTATCAGCATAACCTTTTCTGTGAAGTATTTTAGTAAAATCTGATGAATTTAACTATATCTTAACAGGTAACATAGTTATTATACTGTTTCTTTTTTTACAATCCTAAAACTTGTTTAGTTCCAGTTTTAAATTGTATTTATTCTCTGATGATTTGAAGTGCTTCTTTTACCCTCACTTGTAAGTCGCTTTGGATAAAAGCGTCTGCTAAAGGAGTAAATGTAGTAAACGTATTTTAAATCCCAGATATTTCATTTGGTCTCAGATCTTTGGACCCCACTATATGTAAATCTCAGTCAACTTTTAATGAAGAATGTCCTTGTGCATAACACAGTTTATAAAATGATTTAACAAGGAAAGGTTTTGATATGGATTACATAAATATGTACAGTTTTGATATGAATTACAGACAATGCTTGAATGTCAGAAGAAAAAACCTAAAGTAAATGTGTAAAGTATATGTATTGGTACTTTTTGTGTATGCTTACATCAATGAAACAAATGAAATACAGTAGCAATGTATGTTTTACAGTTCACCAGCAGTGTTTAGCACCAGTCAAATGACTACACTTATTTACTCTGTTTTATAGAGCAGAAAGAAAACTAGTTATTGTATTCCAGAAGCACAAAACACTGTTTTCCATGTTGTATGTCATTTTATTTTATTTTTGAACATCTTGAAAATGAGCATACATGAAAAATGTTGTTGGATTTGAGACTTTTTTCCACATTGTGGCATATTATGATCCAGTAATGGACTGGAAAATGATTAATGCTATTACAACTTCTTATGAAATGTCACTACAAAAATTACATGGCATTGATAGCTATAGTACAGCATTCATTATCTAAGCTTACAGATATATTTCTGTGGTCATATTACAACATGAGCATCATCACTGTCAGTTCTTATCTGTATCTGTTTATATGGACCAAGACTACCCTGTTTCGTGCTGGGACCATGAATAAAAAGAGTGCTTGTTTTGTATAGTCTTTCATGTACATATTGTGTTTGATGTTGTGAAATAGAACTTGTATTGTACATCCGTGTATATTTTATGTACATATTTTACAGTTTTCTGTTCGGTTCAGATTGGACCTGAATGCTGACAGAAAATGAACTATGGAATGCTTAAATCAATGATTACTGGGAAGTTTAAATTGAAAGTTAATCCACATTTCCACATGATGATTTTTTTTTCTCAAAGTGCCTGGTGTCAAATGAAATTGTAACAATCCCATCATTCCTCAGAAATGCTATTTATTAATGCAGACATTTCTCTCTGTAAAGACGATCTTAAAAATAAAGTGAACATATACTTACATATTCCAGACAACTGTTTTTATTACATAAAGCCAAAAACTCCTAAAAACTAAAAAAACTAAAAAAAAAATCCTTTCCAGCTGCAACCCATCACTGGGAAACATCCACACACACATACACTACGGACAATTTAGCTTGCCCAATTCACCTATACCGCATGTCATTGGACTTTGCACCCGGAGAAAACCCGCGCAAACATGAGAAGAACATGCAAACTTCACACAGAAATGCCAACTGACCCAGCCAAGGCTCGAACCAGCGACCTTCTTGCTGTTAGGCGATCGTGCTACCCACTGCGCCAACGTGCAGCCCTCTATTTAAATCAAGCATGCTGTATTCGAAATCGCCCTTATTCCTAAGTAGGACACTATCTGAATGGACAGCTATTTGTAGTGGTGTCCCAAACCATCTTGTATACTATCAAGTGATGTACAGTACACTAGAGCTGTCCAATTAGCGCCACCTGCTGGTAGAGAGTGGAGCTGTTAGAATAGTATGAAATTCATACTACATTTATACTAATATAATACAGGTACTACATTTAAATCACGTGACCTATCATTCATAAATTCTCCAGTGGCATCGTGGGACAGTAAAGTATCCATTGGATGCACAATTTAGAATCTCGCCGGAAGTAGTTCATCCAGGTGCTTCTTGCCTACTGTATTTCAAAAACTATGAATTTTGATGTCCTTTCGCATAGTGGTTTTCACATAGGCTACTATATAGGGAAGTAACCTATGCAGTTTTCATTTGCATTCAGTTTGCCTACTGTTTTTGTTTTGTTTATGTTTTATGTAACATGATTGGATAAAGCTAATGTCAAAACGTTATACTTTCCCTTTATATGTTTCTATTATACATGCAAGATTATACCTTCCCAAGTTAATGCAGCACCTAGTTTTGTTGAAAGTGCAGTGGTTGCCATGCCTGTCATGAAGCAAATGAAATCTTTGTTCTTTTTTTCTAGCTTTATAAAAAAAAATTAATTTGCTTGAAGAAATCTAAGTTGTCCTCGAAGCATCAAGATTGGCTTAAATATGTTGATGGGAATTTCCAGTTTGGTCCCATATTTCATAGTGACAAAGTTGGCAACCCTAATGTACAAGCAATGACTTGTAAATAACATGCACACACACTATGATCTGAACACTATGATTAAAAAAAACAAACAAACAATAAATGACTGTAAATATTTAAGTAACAGAACAATATCTATTTACAAATACAATTAATAGAAATACAACCGATTTAATGCATTAAATTATAGTCTACTATGTTTAATGTTTTATATGATAATGTATTCAATCATAGCGTTATATTTTATAGTAGAGAAATAGTGTAAGTTACAATTTATAAGCAGTTGAATTCAGGTTAGGCAATCTTTCAAACAGCAGGTGGCACTGTCTGAGAGAACGGTCTGGATGTGCTGGTCTGAGCGCGCAGGTCTGAGCGTGCAGTCCCGCTTATCTCCAGAAGATGGCGCCCTCGGTTGAATATGCAGCCATTTGTCAAATTAAAGTGACCAACATATAAACAGGTAGTCTATATATATCTATTTAATTATTAAATTGTTTATTTTTGGTTATTATAGTGTAGTTTTCATGACAGAGTTTCTTTTGTCTTTTTAATAATTTAAAACAGCAAACTGGCAGTTGTTATAATCGTTTTAAATGATTAAATTCCTTTCTGAAAAAAATACAGAAATGGTTTCCAATCCACACCATTAAAAACACTACAAACCATCAACTTGTAACTATTAAAACCAGTACATTTTAATAGTTTCTACTTCCTAGTGTGTTTTGGGAAATATTCCATTATGATTTATGGGATTAGGATTTAACATGCCACCAGCAGAAAAAAATAGAGGAAAATTTCCATTCAAACCAATATAATTTCCATTATAACAACTTTGAGGTTCTTTAAATATCCCTTTTCAGCAGTGAAAGGGATTCTCCATCCGAATAAGACATTTTGCTGTTAATTTCTGCACCCATGTCTTGGGCCATTAGGACCATGGCTAGAATGGGATTTCAATACAATTGCAACTTGGTTGTATTTTTTGTCTTTTATCAAAGCATTCCTCTCAGTGTTTTATAAGGATTCGTATACATATTTGTAAATATCTGTGATTAAATGTGCGTTCAAAATTTGTAAATAGCATTTTGATGACTGCAGAAATGTTTAGGCTACTTAACACACGCACATCAGTCAAAACACTTTTAAACATTTAAAAAAGTATTGATAATTTCAACGACATAAAACATAATTTGTTTAAATATTTTCTTAAGAAATGTAAAAATTTATATGGCTTATATTTCATATGGTGTAGCGTACTACTAATGTGGTGTAGCCTAACGTTAGCATTAGCCTAAATGGAGAAACGCAGTAACAGTAACGTTTACAGATGGAACTGACCTGCACTTGCAATAGTTTTGCTACATCTCACTGTGGTTTCTTGGAGAGAATCAACTCTTTTCTCCACAAAAGGCCGCATTTTCTCCATCCTCGAGTCCTTCGAGTTCGTTTGGACCTGTTTGAAAGCACGTGGCTCGTTGGCAGTCAACACTAACAGATTCATGATTCAGATTCAGCATAAAATTCCGAATTCGGATATGAATATGTTGTAGGCCTACTTTATGATAGTTAAAAATAATAATTATGACAACATTGATAATGATACTCACACACTTTCATTCATCTTATTCCCTGCTTGATCAGGGGTTCAATAACAATAATAATATTTTAAATGAATGAATGAATGAATGAATGAATGGCAGTGTGCCACACCTGTTTAAACCATTCAAGTTGTATTTTTCTTCTGCAGATTATGGTTTGTTTGATGTGCTGAGTTGGATTCACATAATCATGGATGTATGTGAATAACAGGCTTTTTTGTAAAGCGGAGAGAATTGATTGTTTTCTGTTTTTATCTGCACTCTCTGTCCTCAGTGGCTCTGCAGTTGCGTTGGCTCATCTCAGTGAGCTGAAGCACCGGACACGACAACAATCTGGAGTAGCTTGTTTTGTCACATTTTGTACATTTTAACAGATAGAGGACTCTTGTGTTGTATTTTGCATCTAAATAGTACTGCTTATGCTTGTTGTGCAACCTATAAAAGTAAGATGATGTTTACACCAAATTCACACTTAAAAAACTTTTGGCACACAAGTGTTCTTGAAGCTTTGTACAACTCATTTATTCATTCATTCATTTTCTTTTTGGCTTAGTCCTTTTATTAATCTGGGGTCGCCACAGCGGAATGAACCGCCAACTTATCCAGCATACGTTTTACGCAGCGAATGCCATTCCAGCTGCAACCTATCACTGGGAAACATCCACACACACTCATTCACACACATACACTACGGCCAATTTAGCTTACCCAATTCACCTATACCGCATGTCTTTGGAATTGTGGGGGAAACCGGAGCACCCGGAGGAAACCCACGTAAACACAGGGAGAACATGCAAACTCCACACAGAAATGCCAACAATATGATAACCACTAAAGTGACACAGAATGTTTTGATAATGCTTTTGGTTTCTTTTCTGGACTTTAAACATCTCAGGACCATTACTGCCTATGGAGGATGAGAGAGCTCATGGATTTCATCAAAAAGATGAAAGAAGGTCACAGGAGATTGGAACGAGATGAGGGGTGAGTAATTAATAACATCATTTTCATTTTTGGATGAAATAACACTTTGAAGTGATATGTTGCACTTGTCAAAGGGCAATCATTTCAGTATGCATAAACTTGTTTTTTTTTTTTGGTTTACATTTTTCCCTCAACTAATTCTTTTCAACTGCAAAACAAAAACTGAACAATTTGATTATGTAAGCTTCTTGACCCACAAATTTCCCATTTTGCCACAAAATGATGAGTCTTGTCATTTTCCCTCTCTTTTTCAACCACAGTTATTACTTCCTCACCCCATCGGTTTAGTTTGTTTCTCCCCTTCATCATGTGTAACATGTACAGCTAGATATCACTTGACAGGCACCAACCAATAGAACACTGTAAAAATGCTGGGTTCCACGCAGTACATTTGTGTTAGGACAACATGAATTATTAGTTTTTGAAAAATGTTAGAAAAATGTTAGAAAAACTCAATAATTGTGTTGTTTCAGCTCATTTTAAATAAGTAGTTTGAAGCAACAGCAAATGTCAAAAGTTTTATCTTGTTGTGTTTTGTACTTGCACACAGTAATGGCTGTTCTGAAGATCTGACAGGGGCGGCCCTAAAGGGACTTCCGTTCTGATCTGAACTGCTACATGAACATACAACACACTGACAACAAGGCGAGAGAATGAAAATAGAAAAAAAGTGTGGTTGTCCATTTCCTGTGCAAACCTTTGTCTGCTGATGCTTAGAGTAAGAACTAGGAAGAGAAACTCAATGCTCGCCGTTCAGGCTAGTCATCGGTAGTGCAGAGGAGATCTCTCAATTTTCCCCTGCCTTCGACTGTACGTTTTTAACGGTTTGTTTTAACGGCATATGAGGCCATGAGGCGAGCGGCGAAGGGGAAAGCTCAGGAGAGCTCGGGCAGCTCTTTGCTCAGTATACAGGAGAATGGGAAGCTGGAGGATCTGCTGGGCAGGAGGTGTGTGGTAAGTTCAAGGCACCTCAGTGCAGGGACCGGGCCTAATGTTAAGATGGGTAGGGGAGATGGGTAAAAACACAAGAGGAGACATCTGTGTAAACTGTTTTATAATGAGATTGAATTGAAAGTTTAACATGATGTAGCTTTTTTATAAATACAAAAACATCATCTCAATTGTTTTATGAAAACGTGTGCATTTAGAAATTGTCCGTAGCTAAAGACAAGGAATATTGAATGCTGTCTTTTACTTCTCTTTTTGAGAAGCTGTCATTTTTTCAGCATTTTCCGCTCATTTATCTAGAATAAGAAGTGGAATGTTTTCGCTTTGATCGTGTGAAAAAAACCCATCACACATTTTGCAACACTTGTTAATGCACTGACTAATGATCAGAAATTCATCTCTTGCAGTGTTTATTCATCTTTATTTGCATGAATGAATAAAATACAAATTAGTTTGTGTTAGCTCAAGGTGGTTAAATAATACTAACCATTCCAACTCTTGGTCAGTAACTTGGTTAGTACATGTTAAAATTAACATCACCCATAATAAATGCCTTATAGAAATAGTTCATTTTAAGTAACTGTTGTTAACCTTATTTTAAAGTTTAATCCATTAAATGTAAATCGCATTGTAAAAAATGTTTGCAATTCTGAATTGAAAAGGGTGTAAAAATGCTAAAAAATACTACCAACCGCACTGTAAAAATTCTTGCTGCCTTTATTTTTTTAGTTGATTCAAATGAACTTTTCTACTCCTCTCAACTTATATTATATTACGTCATTCTTTGCATATCTTTAAAAATGTAGTTAAAACCTGATTAACCTATTAAAATAAGTTTTGTAGTCATGACATTTTGTCATATCATGTTTTTGCAGTGCTTATATATGGTTGATTTATAAGCATGCCAAATATAGTTTTGCTGTAACTTTTGTTAACACCAATATGTTTTTCAGACAATATATTCTCTTTTATGGTAGCATACTAGTAAAGCTTTAAAAAATGTGTAAAATGTCCTTATTTTTACACATCACAAATGATTTTCCCTGCTTTAAATGTACAGCTTCTTTTAAGAGTAAATTTGACAATTTCTTTTTGGATATTCATAAATTTATCACAACTATAAATAACTAATAGATCAAAGAAGGTAGGTAAACCAGTGAATCCAAATGTGTTTCTCACTTCTACATTGTGTTATTTATTTCTGCTTTCAGTTACGACACAATCAAGTCCAGACTATATAACATTTTTATAGTAACATTTACTTTCATGCAGCCAAAGCTTTTACCTAAAGCGACTATTGGTTCATATACAAATATGCTCCAATTTTATGCAACATAGTATTATTTCCACATATCATAAAGATCAAGCTGCACATGTACGTGCACATCAGGAAATTCTTTATAGGAAAATAACACTGATATCACTGACACAGTAACCTCTCTCTTAGAGTTGCTGACCTAATAACTGCCATTTTGTGGGTATTTTCTGTGTTGTTTGAATGCACAGTAAAAGCTTTTGTGATCAAAGGAAGAGAAGGTGTGAAATTGGCCTTCACGCTGCTTGAGCTCTGATCAAAGAGAGGGTTTTGACAAGGGAAGTTGCTTAAAGACATTTCCTGTCACACTACAATAGGCTTGTAAACAGTTGCTGTATAATCTGGCATCTTTACGTAAATGTTGTGTTGTGTTTGTTGGTAAATGACATTCACATACTATCATGCAGAAGCTTTTGCGAAAGTGTGATGCTCACGGGTCGAGGAATTTCTGGAATATCTTGGAATTTTAAAAGGTCTATTCCAGACATTGAAAGCCAGGAAATTTTTGATATATATTTTTTCAAAGTCATGGAATATTAGGGGCTTTTGTTCATCACTTTCAGTGTCCATTCGTGTTGGGGTTTTTTTTGCCTAGATTGTTATGGCTAGGCTATTTTCAGCACCCTTTTATTCCTGCATGTCAATTGGTTTTCACTTAAGTCAAATGCAGTCTAAAGCAAACATGCCAGGAAATTTCAAGAGCTTTGGCTACAAAATGACCACTCCAAAGACTCTGTTAAAACATGTAAATGTGTGCTGACAAATATAATCATGCAATCTAAAAACAGATGTTATGGGCAAATTATTGTTATTATTTTTGTTTAAGTTTTATATAAGACTGCTGTTGATTCTTTTAATTTCTTTTCAAACTACAGTTGAAGCCAAATGATTAGTCCTCCTGTGATTTCTTTTCTTTTTCAAATATTTCCCAAATGATGTTTATCAGAGCAATGAATTATTCACAGTATTTCCTATATAATATTTTTCTTCTGGAGAAAGTCTTGTTTTACTTTGGCTAGAATAAAGGAAGTTAAAATTTTTTACAGACCATTTTAAGGTCAATATTATTAGCCCCTTAAGGAATTTTTTTTTTCGATTTTTTTTACAGAACAAACCATGGATGATTTGCCTAATTAACATAACTTGCTTAATTAAACCATTTAGCTTTAAATTGCACTTTAAACTGAAAACTAGTCTCCTGAAACATATCTAGTAAAGTATTATGTACGGTCATAGAAATCAGTCATTACTATTATATTTAGAAATGTGTTACACAGAAATTGGGAAAATAAATATACAGGGGGGCTAATACTTTAGGAGGGCTAATAATTCTGACTTCAACTATAGGTAAACGAGATAAATGATCTATTGTTTCTCTCATAATTGCTGTTAAAAGAATAAAAAATGATATTTAAGCTCAAACTATTTTAATATTATGCAAAACAGCGCCCTGTTTTTCCATTCATTATAGGCCAAGGAAATGTAGGTTTTTAGTTTGCGAAAGTCATGGACATTGACATTATTTTGATGCTATACATTATTTTGGAGCCTATTTTGTGTTTTTGTCTGCAGTCTCTGTCCTCAGCGGTCGTGCAGTTGCTCATGGCTCTTCCGAGCGAGCCGAACCGATGGACGCCACAGCAATCTGGAGTCGTTTGTTTCGTCAAGGACAGTTCTCTGCGCTCCTTTTTCATCCGTCTCTATGACATCAAGGTTTTTTCAGAATTTCAGTCTTACTACTTACTGTAACATGAAACAAGCATTTTTGATTGTATACATCATTGCATGTGTGAATTGAAACCACAACAAACTGTCTCATAATAAGATTAAATATACAGTAGTCACATTCATCAAAGTTGTCCTAAAACTATTGAACAACATCCATTCTTGTCTTGGGACAATACTTGATTGACAAACTTGATTGATCCAATGTTGACTACTGTATATTTAATCTTATTATGAGACAGTATATTGATGTTTAAATATATATATATATATATATACAATTTCTATAATTTTTCTGGGGTAATTCTGCAAATTTGTGACCTGTGTTTGCCTGGGAAAAAATTGAGATGATCTCAACTGTGTCACTTCCTTCAGGCAGGGAAGCTGGTGTGGGAACAGGAAATCTATAACCAGTTGATGTACCAAAAGACTAAACCCTTTTTTCACACTTTCCCTGGAGATGTAAGTATTTGCCTGATGTATCTAAAGTAGATTTTGCTCACTATCGTTATCGCAGTTGCTTTTAATGAGTATTCACAGCGTCGCATAGCAATAGTCTTTTTCTTTGTTTTTGGGGAAGTTTTTATTTCTCTTTCCTGTCAAGTTCATTTAGCGTGTCATTAGTACTTCCTCATAGAACTGTCTACAGCAACAGCGTCTGCCGTTGCATTTGAGCATGCAAAAAGAGCTAAAGTTACTTATATTATTTGCATGTATGATGGGTGCATGCAGTTCTTTGCTAAAAAAAAAAAAGCTGTAATCATTTAGTTTGAGAAGTCAAAAAGCTTTAAGAACTTACAGTGTGGTTTGTCGGTAAAGATAAACTGTTGAACGTGCTCAGTTTAACCACTGCTGTCCTGTGGAAGAAATTTGCACAGAATCCGAGTAAGATTGGCTATATAACCAGTACTAAATAGAGCATACACTGTAAAAAGCAATTAGTTGACTTTACTTTTAAAAAAGCATGTAAAGCAGTGGCCTGAAAATGATTAAGTAAATGAATAATTCTAAAAGCAAAGTAAAGTCAACTTAACAGTTCCAAGTTACACACTGTAAAAAAAAGCTGGGTTCCACATAATTCCTTCATGTCATCCCAACACAAATCGATTAAGTTACCTTAATCATTGTTACAAATTTAAGTGGATTGAATATAAAACAATTAAGTTATCCCCTCCAAAAAACTCAAGATTTGTGTTGTTTCAGCTAATTTTAAATAAGCAGTTTGAACAAGCAGCTAAATATTTTGTTGAGTGCAACGTGTTGGCTCACTTCTTTAAAGTAAAGTCAACTCGTCGCTTTTAAGGCAATGTGTTTACTCACGTTTATAAATAAAGCAACTAATCACTTTTTACAGTGTGTTAATTACACTCAAAAAAAGACTTTTGCTGCTTGTTCAAACTACTTATTTAAAATGAGTTGAAACAACACAATTCTTAAGTTTTTTGGGGGGACAACTTAATAGTTTTATGTTCAATCCACTTAAATTTGAATAAACGATTAAGTTAACTTAATCGATTTGTGTTGGGACAACTTGAAGGAATTGTGTGAAGCCTATCATTTTTTACGATGTAGAGAAGCATTCTGGCTTCAAGGAATACCCATAACCCACAGCATATTAACATTTAGCATTGTATGTTTATGTGAGGAATGGGGGTTTATCACGATGTGTATTTATTTGTTTAGAGATTAGTTCATGCTGGTGTGTGGTCATCAGTTTTTGCTTTGGTGGGGTTTATTCAGTGTCATTTATTTATATCAACTTTGATATATCAAGAATTCTTTTGGTCAAGTCAAGTAAAGTTTATTTCTATAGCGCTTTATACTGTACAACAGTGTTTCCCAACCCTGTTTCTGAAGGCACACCAACAGTACACAACCTCTTCCTATTCAAACACACCTGAATCAAATCATCAGAACATTAGAAGAGACTCGAAAACCTGGTTCAGATAAGGGAGACATCCAAAATATGTATATTGTTGGTTTATATTATGTATAAAATATCTATACTGTTGCTGTGCCTCCAGGAACAGGGTTTGGAAACACTGCTGTACAATATAGACTGTAAAATGCAGGATGACCAATCTTTTTTGTTGAACATGTCAAAGTATACATTTTTGTGCTGGAGAGTTGACAGGTCTGTGGTAATAAATAAAAATGTTTTTCAAATTTTACATCATGACTTAACTTTGATTCAGCCTATGTTTAAAGAGAGGCCTGCTTTGACTGTTAATACTATGCATTTACAAAGTTACTAAATTATTAATTTATTAGGGCTATATTCAAATGGCTATATTTAAAGGCGAGTTAGCATACTGTAGTTAACTAACTGATGTTTTTTACCGACTCAGTACTACACATTGTACCACGGTTTCTGGTTAAGATATGTCAGATATAAACTCTGTATCTCTCCCCAGGACTGTCAGGTGGGGTTGAACTTTGCAGATGTAAAAGAGGCTGAAAATTTCTTTGCTGTAGTGGAGGACAAGATCAGCCAGAGAAATAATCGCTTTGGTATTTAAAAAATGTTAATCTACAATATTGCATTTAAACTTATTCTCCATCAATTCCAACTACTTCAAAAACCTATTTATTAAGATGATCTAATAAGGCATATCTGTGAATATTTTGTTTTCCGTCTTCAGCGGATAAACAGCAGAGAAAAGGATCAGAAACAAGAGGTAAGATGGTGTAATTTTCCATAATTACTTTAATAATAATTGTTTAAAAAAGTGCATCTTTAAAAGTGCATTTATATTCTTAGACCGTGGAGCATTGCCACCACTTCCTCCACCAAATGGTGAGACTTTTTTTTCACTATTACTGTGCTCGTCTAGTGAAATACTGAAAGTATTTGTCTGTACTGTAAAGGTTGTGATTGTATATTTGCCCCTTTTTTCATTTATATTCAAAACCAGGCACTCCAGTATGTTTCTGTTGTTGTTTAAATTGTATTAATGTATGTGTACAGTATATGGTTAATATTTAAAAAAAAAATCCTAAATAAAAAAATAATAATATCATGTCCAATAACAAAATGATCATTCCACCAAATCAGATTTTTTGTGATATATTGATAGCACATATCAACTGTCTTCATTCACAGGCTCTGGTGTTCTTACCTCTTCTGCTATGCTTCCGGTGGTACCAAGTAATGTCCAGAACCAAATCATCCCTACCAAATCGAAGAAAGAAAAGAAAGAAAAAGAAAAGAAAAGTAAAAACAAAAAAGGATCAAAACTGTTAAAGGGTGATATTGGAGCACCAAGTGGGTTTACGTAAGTTGATTTGCTTTAACCACGATAAAGTAAATGTGTTCTTTAGAGAAGAGTTCTTCAGAACATGAAGAGATCTTCAGAGTTTAGCTCCATCTCCAATCAAACATACCTGCCCGAAATTCTGAAGACTAATTTTCAGGTGAAATTGATTAGGGATAAAACTAAACTCTGCAGGACCGTGGCCCTCAAGGACTGGGGTTTACCGTTGCTGTTAAAGAGTTTAAAAAAAAAAAAAGCTTACATTTCATTGTGTTATGATTTTAGGCATGTCGGTCATCTCGGCATGGCTGGCAATAGCTTAGACCCAGACCTGAAGAAACTTCTGTCCTGCGCTGGGATCAGTGAAGCAGCTATGGAAGATTCTGAAACCTCTCAACTCATCTATGATGTCATCGAGCGTTCGGGTGGAATGGAGGCTCTTAAAAAGGAAATGAGCCAACAGGGTAAGTCACTGTAACCTGCAGTCATCTGACAAACTAACTTAAAATGTTATTTGTTATTTGACCAGTTCTGTTCCAGAAGATTGCCATTTTTTTATGCACAAACACTCATTAGTATCGACTAAAGTTATTTTTATTAGCTTTATGAGTTTAACTCTTTCCCCTCCATTATTCAGAGATAGCACTTTCCTGCCTTTGACAAGTTTTTATGGAAATTCATTTGAAATACAGTCATAGGGCATGTCCTGAATAAGTTACGGGACTTTTGTGTCTCCTGGGTGGGGAATACAAAGACGATCAGTGTAGATCAGATTGCATGTAAAAATGAAAAGGTATACAGGAGAACAGGCAGGTGTTGATGGACTCGGTCTCTGATCCTTAATTTTTTTGAACATTTTGGGATGAAGAAAGGTAGTGAGAAAGATCTTTTAATATATATCTGTTTTTGTTAGAAAACAGAGGCTTGGTTCTTTACTTTGATATATAATATGCTCATATATATTCATAGAATATCAAATTTAGGAGAAATCATCAAAAATGCTGGCAATGGCGAGGAAGGACTTAAAAATATGAGCGTATCATTTATCTGCAGAAATATAATTGTGCATTCATAGCTCAACCCCGGAGTAGGGTTGGCACTAAAATCTTCTGGAAGTTAGAACCTTAAGAACATGATTAGGTACTGATTGTCTAAGTGTATTCTTTGATATCTATCTAGAGTCTCCTCGCCCTCCTGTTCCAAGTGGACATCGAGGCTCACTTCCCCAAGTGCCATCTGGCTCAGCACCACCACCACTGCCACAAGGTAGAATGGGGCCTCTACCACCTGTTCCGGGTCAGGGCTCTGCACCACCTTCCCATCGAGGCTCCCTTCCACCCACACCTCCAAGAGCAGCGGGATCAGCACCACCCCCTGGTGGACCTCTGCCAGCCCGCACTGCATCATTAGGGCCTCTACCAAATGTTCCTCCCGGAGGGCGTACTGGGCCTTTGCCTCAACCTCCAGGACCCCGAAGTGGACCCTTACCGCCTCCACCTGCAAATCGGAGCGGAGGCTTGCCACCACCACTCCCAGGAGAACGTAGGGAGTCTTTAGCCCCGCTTCCAGGTAAGAGACCTGGGGCACAAGGCTCTGAAAGGCGAGGTAGTTCCCAGCCAACGCAACCTGCTCAGACAGCTCGACCACCACTACCTCCAGGAGCAAGGAGTTCCCCCTTACCTCCACCTTTGAGAGACAATAGTGACTTCTTACCACCTCCACCGGAATCTGAAATGCCTCCACCACCTTCAGATTTTTTCCCTCCTCCACCTTGTGATTCATTTCTCCCACCTCCTCCCGACGACTTTGTTAATTCTGTGCCTCCACCTCATTCCTCTGCATCCAACTTTCCTTCCCGAAACATTTCCTCGGGCTACACACCTGCACCCCCTCCAATCTCCTCCAAACCAAGCGGAGGCGGTCCACCTCCACCACCTCCTCCTCCCGCAGCTCCTCCACCACCGACTGCTCCTCCTCCAATGAACTTTGGAAGCAGTCCCTCTCCTGCAGCCGCTCCTCCAGCATCCGATGGTGGGGAAGGAGGAAGAGGAGCATTACTAGCTCAGATCCAATCAGGGATGAAGCTCAAAAAGGTGAATATACACATTTAAAGGATTGCTGGATGCTTTTAAGAAGAAATTCATATTTATATGCATTAATCTAAAAATTGCAGGATGCTTTAAACTGATGAAAAAATGTTCTAAAGACATTATAAGTTTAATTTAAACGTTCTATTCTACAGATATATATCAGAGATGTTTATTTTTTTTCTTACACACCACATCACCATATTAGAATATTTTCTAAAGGATCATGTGACTGGAGTAATGACTGAAAAGTCAGTTTTACCACCACAGGAATAAGTGAAGTACTGTTCTGTCTCTTTCCCAGGTTACGGCCAGCCAAGAACCGCCTTCACCTGCTCAGGATACAGGAGAGGGAATAGTTGGAGCTCTCATGATGGTGATGCAGAAAAGGAGTAAAGTCATCCATTCATCTGGTAACCTCAATTACTCAAGTTTTTTTTTGTCATTGAATTTGAAAATGATGAAAGAAAAGAATTTAATATTATTTACACAATATGTTTGATTAATATTTTCTACTTTCTACTGTCTTGTAGAAGAGGACGATGAATTTGATGATGAAGACGATGATGATGAAGAGTGGGATTAATACTTTATTCTATGCGCGTCAGTAGGCTTGTTTTGGAAATAAACAACACTGATTCAATGCATTTTCTCTAGAGATGAAAATGCTAATTCAATGCATTCAACTTCAGGCTGATAAATTACAGAAAAATGGCTAACATTACATATGATACTATTATTTCAAAAAAAACAAAAAAAAACAAACAAACAAACAAACAAACAAACAAAAAAACAGTAGGGTCAGCTTGAAATGCTAGTGATTTTAAGCATATCACACTATTTTTCAGTAGTATGAAAAAAAGGTTATTCATTTCAAAACTTGCTGAAAATTGCATTTGGGGGGAGCATATGATGACGGCAAAGACAATTTAATATAAAACTGAAATGACAGAAATCAAAATTAGGTCAAAAAGTCAAAAATAAATAAAAAAATAATATTAATAAAAGTGCTGTCAAAATATATAACGATACAAATTATATACAAAATATATAACCATATAAATAAATAGTGTACAATCTAGAGCAGTGGTTGCCACCCTGTCAATCGCAACCGACTGGAAAATCTTTATGATTACCCTGGTAGATCCCAAAATGACAGAAGAATAAGTACAAGAAATGCATCTCGAGTGATGTATCTCTTTTTATTTTTCTTGATCCAACTGCTGATTTTCGTTTCATTGTGGTTAAATGCTGTAAACGTCGATATACAGCTCTTCATTAAACATGCCGCACCCTGCGAGGCATGAGGCCCAATGTAATAAGGGGCCATTCACTTTGCACTCTCAAGTTTGTTATTTCAAATGAAGATGCAGGGTTTGCATGCGCATATAGGGAGCAAAGAGCACGCTGTGTGACATGCTCGTATTTGACAAGTCTGCCTACAGTGCAGCGAGTTGAAAACATCCCAACTTTTTTTTTTATCAAACTGCGGAAACACAAGGCAGATAAGCAGCATGCAAAACTCTCACTGCTAATAGAAAACAAACTTTAAAAAGGCTCCGTGTTTGGTGTGATCGGGCTATAAGCTCTCACAATAATATCCAGCTCCAAGCAGCAGTTTGCCTTTTCATAACATTGTAAATTGATGCTGCAAAATATTGTACAAAACCGCAGTTACAATTGCTGAATTAAATTATAATGTTTTAGTATATTTATTATTTTTGTAATAGTTATTATTTCTTTTTTATTATAATTTGTAGAAATATAACAGCTCATTTATAAAATGCTAATGTAGTACCTGCAGAAGTTTCATTGAAAATAATTTTACCAATTTTTTGTTGTTGTTGTTGCTGTTGTTTTGTTTTTTATGGCTCCTAATATAATCTGATTAGTGCTAATACCACAATGCATTCTCACTCAAATGTTCACCCTTCCGAATGTCATCCAGGTGCATTGTCACACATTTTCTTGGTTGCATCCATTTTAAAAATGAAAGTAGGTTAAGCTAGTGCTTTTTACATAGTTAAGAAATGTTAAATTAAGGGTCTCAAGCTGGAAATGCAAATGAGAAATGTAGCTTAAGTTTTCTGTCAGTTTTTTGATGGGTAGATCTTGTCTTTCTGCAAGGCTGTGGTTAGGGACCTTGGTGTAAAAAAGGTTGGTGACCACTGATCTAGAGTGATGATAAGGTTTATGAGAGTCTAGGAGAGTATTTATTGTGTTCTATAGCAGTGGTTCCCAATTCTGGTCCTCAGGACCCCCCTGCCCTGGACATTTTGTATGTCTCGCTTATTAGAAACACAAGGAGCAGTTCATGGATCTCTCGGTTAACAAGCTGATGATCAGAATCAGGTGTTTAAAGTAAGAAAGACATACAAAATGTGCAGGGCGGGGGGTCCCGAGGACTGGAATGGACCCTTTTCCCATGACGTCATGTGGTGACTCCATGCAGTGTATCCGTACATCCACTTACACAGAACTACCTATAGAAAATGTATATTTAGCACAGATACGATTAGATGATGACTACAGCTGTTTTCTGTTGTCAAGGTGGATCTGACATCTCAAACAAACGTATTGCTTTGTGTTGCTGTCTTTACTGCAGATCAAGTTGGTATGTACTTGTCAGCATTTGTCAAATAAAGATTTCAGAAGTTTTCATGGGTGCCTCACATTTTTTAAAGTCAAATTTAAGGATTTGAGACCTTTTTGTGTTCTAAAAAGTAAGTAGGTAATAAATAAAACAGTGAGGATGTCCGATACCAGCGTTTTACTGCGATTGTTTACAGTGGACAGCTGATTGACAAACACATTCATGTT
>CAIGQW010054459.1:672539-689969 GCA_903798125.1 Danio choprae
AGAAACATTTGGACACAAGCCCAATAATTAAATAGTCTTAAACCACAACGTGCAACATTAATATTTTCCGTTTGTTGTCAATTTTCCTGAGAAGTTTCCCATTCATTCAAAGGTAAAACGGAACTACCAATACACTGAAAAGCGGAAGCAAAATGACATCATTGTGAAAAGGGTCTATTGCAGAACCACTGACTCATAAAAACAGAAATAAATCAATACAGAAAACTGCTTAAGTCAATGGGAATTGAAAGGTTGATGTACTTTGCATGGTCACATTTCAAAAAGCCATGTTGTGCAGGATGTTTTATGTGTTTTGTAACATTTGATTCTTTTTTTTTTTCAATAATTACATGTGAATCAGCACTGAATGTACTCACCGTGTGTACTGTAAATACACTCAAATGTGAACTGAAAAGTGAATCTACGGCTCACAAATTATTGCCTGTTTATTTGAATGTTTTTTTCTTACAAGACGACATCTAAGAGCAAGACAGAACATTGCCATTTACAACCAGACTATTCTACCGTGACACGGACACACGTATTGTGAAATCTCTCCAGTGTGAAATATGACCTGTGTGATGTCATGAACGTTATGCTTGCTCAACCAGACACCAAGCTGGAAACTAAATGCACGGCATACAAGTGTTACTTCCTAAACAGTGGCATTTAAATAAATATACAACATATCTAATTTGTCAATCATGCAAAAAAAAAACAATGCCCTCCACCCTTAGTCAGTCCTCTGAGATCATCCAATAAAAAAATATACAACTTCAAATAAATATATCTTACAAATGGTGAGAAAACAGCCACAGTTACACAGACACGAAGACAAGCGTTCTTGATAATGTTTGGTAATGCTATTATTAGCCCAGTTATTAGAGTCCATACATATATTACTATCAAACACACACATATAGTACTTTTACAATTTCATAATCCATGTGGAACGTTAGAAATTGCACTGGCCCAATGATCGGGAATTTTTTTAGGCAATTTTTGATTTCAGACATTAAAATAGTGGAACGTTTTTAAAGAGGTAAAACCCTCTTTAAAGGTGCTTGGTGGCTTTAGCCAGTGGGTATTGACTGTATCCTGAAGGTTATCCACAGCTTATTTTGTGAGCTTAATAAAATTGGTAATACTGAAATGCCGTCAAATGGAAATGTTCGGTCCTAAATCAACACCGGCTACAATTGAAGTACAACAGACGAACAGTCACATACCTAAACTTTGGAGCAGTGAATGAATGCATGATGAATGAAGGAATACAAACACTGTCCCACAAAATTAATTTGGACTTTTTTTTGTGAATGTTATTTCAGCCTAAATATCAAATCAAGTGGCAGATTTCAAAAGAACAAATACACTTGATTTTCATTTTTGTTTATTACAATTATTAATTCATTTAAAATATTTTAATAATTCTGAGCACTGTAAAAATGTATAAAACTTTATGCATTCAAAATAAATGATCAACGTTAACTGAACTAGTGAACTAGTTTGAGTAATTTTAAATTTATTTTTACATAAAAAATTTTTAAGTGTCCAAAGTTTAAATTGTATTGAACCTGTATTCATTTGTTATGCAATTCTGAATATTGTAAATCATTTTAATTGTTCAAACCCAGGCTCATTCTGAAAGCTTCCCAGGGGATACGTTTGTTTGCATTTTTTTTTTTTCGCGAATCCACCACAGGCTGCTGTGTACACTATTTGAGATCTCAAATTTCTCTCGCAAATGCCATTTGCGCCTGCTCTTCTCCTGTAAATCCACCAGAGGCTGCTGTCGACTGACTGAAAGACTGAGTGATCGACTGACCCACCCTCCTCCTTCTCCAAACCCAACCAATAGTGTTTTCAATAGCAATGATTGATCCGTCCACCCACTTTCCTAAACCCAACCGCTTTAAAAAGCAATCCAGAAAAAGAAAAGCCCTCGCTTGATTTTTACAGTTTTCAGATTTTACCACATTCTCACCCTGTTATTTACTTGTTTATTCTATTTTTTGGCTTCTGTTTTTGTCTTATCCGCTTTCTGGAACCGTTCTTTGCCAGACTCAAACCCCGTCGTCTTGATCAACTACTCTCTGCGCTTCAAGTCCGACGTACGCTTCGACGTACATGGGGAACTACTGGACAAACTGGTAACAGCGGGAAAGCCGTCCATACGGAGGCAAGCGGTCAGCTGGTAAGCGAGAAAAGGAACAGCGTCATACCACCCTGTAGCGTAAGTTTTAAAGACGAAATGCAGCCATACTTACTTCTGGCTTCATAATTTGAGATCTCCATATATGTATATAGGGCTACGTTTTCAGAATGAGCCTATGTGGAAACAAGCATTCAGTTATATCCAGGGCCTCTGTTCGTGAATTAATGCATTATTTATTTTGTTGATTTTGATCAGTGTAAAAATGATATTCTAAGTTACCAAGCATTTAATTTTAAACATTGTTAATACCAAATCATTTTTAATTGTCAGTAAAAGTCCAAATATTTTGTGGGGCCAATGTTGATGAATTATTCCATGCAAATCCACTCAAGTTATTATGTATTTTCATTTTTAAGTGTCAAAAATTTGTATTCAGTTTGAGCGCTACAAAAAGTGTCCAAATGGTCCAAAAGTGTTCAAATACTCTTTGATGTCACTGTACATGAACTAACCTATGAGAGTCCAGGAGAGGCTGATAAACAGGAGACTCACTCTTCACTCTCCGCTGGCCTTCAGAGAGTCAGTGTGTCTGCGATTTGTGCGTTTGGGCAGCTCAGCTTGAGGATTTCCCCCAGCCGTCAGCTGCTCCCAGTAGGACTGGCAGTATTGCTGGATCAGACGCATTTCTGGCTCCAGCAGTAGTGCAGGTGTGGGCAGAGTAGGCTGGTGCTGGTGGCCTTTGTGACTGCTCCTCAACACCTCCTCCTCGTCTTCGTCAGGGGTGGTGAGGGCTACAGCAATGTCCCGGTCCAGGATACGCAAGGAAACACGAGCCAGCGTGTGCTTGAAGTTATTCTCTGTGGCTAGGCAGTGGTACTGACCCCCATCTGCTTTAGTGAGAGTTTTCAGAAGAACCCCTTGAGGAGTCTTGAGCACCTCCCCGTCCCGATTCAGCTGCCAACACAACCAGCAGATGTAAAAGCAGTCGATATGATATGCATATGATATGTATATGATATAAATATATACACTACTATTCAAAAGTTTGAGCTATTTAAAAGCTATTTGCATAGCAGCCATTTACAACACCCTAGCAAACACTCCGTATACCTTAGCAATGACCTAGCAGCACCCCTGCAACCACCTAGAACACCTTATCAACCACAGCAGACTAACAATCACACTGTAAAGCTTCAGCAGACACATATATAGCAACGTATGGTCATATAATTGGGTATGATTGTATATTTAGCATATATACAAATTTATCTTTGAACCCTAGCAACTGTCTAACAACATCCCAGAACACCTTAGCAACTGTCTAACAACAACCCAGAACACAATAGCAATTGTCTAGCAACCACCCAGAACACACTAGCACATTAGTAACCATTCAAAACACCTTAGCAACCACTCGGAAGTCACAAGCAACTATACTGAAAACTCAAGCAACCATATAGTAAACACTAAAACACTCTAGTATTCACTTAGCAGTACCCTAGCAACCATCTAGCAATACCATTGCAATCACCTAACATTTCCCAAGTGCTGTTTAACGGACAGATTTTTAACAATTTTTTTTTTAACATAGTAGTTTTAAGTTGCCACAATACTTTTGTCTTTGCCATTTGCCAAACTACTAAATAGCTAAAATAGCATAAATCTGCTTCATTCCAGCCAAACTAAAAGAAAAATAGACTTTATGGAACCTTAGCATCTGCCTTACAACCCAGAACAACCACCACACAGTAACCACCCAAGCACCAAAGCAAACACCCAGAACTAGCAACCAGATAGCAAAAACTTACCTAAACTAAGCAACTGTTTAGGGACAAACCAGAACACCTTAGCAACTACCCAGAACACACTTTTAACCATATAGCAACACCCTAGTAATGACATAGCAACATTTTACAACCACCTCATCTAGTGTGAAATCAGAAATCTAAAGTAAAATTCTAAATGGGTTTAACTGTCATTTTTATCAATCTAACATGCCCTTACTAAGAACAAAAGACAAACAAAAATCGAAACCTTCTTCAATCCAACCCTTTGAACAGCATTGTCCATTTTAAAGGGATAGTTCACCCAGAAATGTACTTTTTTCCCACCATTTCCTCACACTACAGTGGTTCTAAACATTTATGAATGTCTTTCCTCTGCTGAATGCAAAACAAGATATTTAAGATATTCTATTCTATATACTATTAAAGTCAATGGCTGCTTTTCCCCAGCATTCATCAGTATATCAGTTGTTTTCAATGGAAGAAAGAAAGTCAATCAGGTTTAATGTGTAAAGGATGTGTAAATCATGGCAGTATTTTCATTTTGGCGTGAACTATACCTTCAATCTACAAAATGAAAATATTCGTATTTATTGTTGAATTTGTCTGGTTAGTGATTTGACATCAGCATGTACTGTAATGTATATCATACCACTTTCCGTCGTCCCTCTTTCTGGTAGAGCCATTTGATGGTGGCCTGAGGAGATCTCGGCACACACTCCAGAAACGTACTGCTGCCCTCCACACCAAACTGAACCTTTTCCTTCAGTCTCCTCTCCACTATCACACACAGCATAGGTTACAATCACGCACACACATACACACAAACATTTTCATGATGAACTTTGTGCTTTTGTTACCTTTGGCATTGTAGCCTCGACACTGACGCAAAGGGTCGCCGTGTTTCACATCCTGCCTTCTGCTCCGCCTGAAAGAAACCATGCAGCAACCACAATATAAAACTCCATTTCATTTAACTGACTTATGAGAAATGGGACTCAAATAAAATATAAAAATGTAATAATCTGCTCCTCTCATATCAGCTATGAGAAAAAGGTTAAGTAAGGGCAATTTCAACGAATTCAGGTGGTCTGACCTTTTGGTGGCTTGTGTGAAGGCAGAGCAGTTGTCTCCATCCCAGGCGCAGTATGGGTCTCTGGCCAGACAGCAGTCTGAACATGCCTTTCCATACACTCCACAGCGGTGCAAAGACATTTGGGTAAGACCCACCTCTGAAGATGCATACAGCTGTTGCTAAAAGGGGAAAAAGAAAAAAATATATGTTAATGTCATTTGCAATAATACCTCTTTAAAAAAAAATTTTTTTTTGCTGTTGAATTGTATTGTCTTTCTTACCCTTTTGGCTGATATGTGCATTGTTTTGACAGGAGCAGGTGTCTGTAAATAAACAGGCTAGCATACTTCAATATACATTACACACCAAATGAAAATAACAAAAGTGACTTTAAAGGAATAGTAAAGGAATAGACTTTAAAGATGAAAATTTCCTGTTATTTTTCTCACCCATAGGTCATCCAAGATGTAGGTGACTTTTTTCTTCAGTAGGACATTAAACAAGGTTTTTGCTGATTCATGTAATGGCCATAGACAATGGTGATAGGTTTTTTAAACTAAAAATAAACACATACAAATGAGTCCAAATCATACAAAGAGTGGTCAATCAGTTCTTTGTGCATGTGCAAATGTAGTCCTAGAATAAAGCTAATAATATTGTAAGTAATGTTCAATTTCTTGCATGGACTGATCTCTTCGTTCACAAGACCTCAGTGTATCATTGTTCTACTGAAGAAAAAAAGTCACCTGGATCTTGGATAACCTGTGGGTAAGTAAATTAACAGCAAATTTAGATTTTTCTGTGAACTATCTCTATAAACATTGAGGGTAAAATGCTGAAGATTACAAAATCCTTCCATAATACAATTTACCCTGAAAACCTCCACTTCCTCCAAAGTGAGCTCTTCCATTGTTGTGGGATCCTTAGGCAGAACTATAACTTTCTGCACTGTGCCACGATCTGTAGGATGACAGAAAAGACAAACAGTTGGAATCTACACTGCTGCATTTGTCCAGATGCCAGATGTTTAAGTGCACTTGAATGTCGCTAAATGCAAGAACATTTCACCTGGACAATGACAAACAAATTAATCCGAAAAGTAGAATCGTGGGTTAAACGGAAAAGAAAATAACTTTATAAGTCATACATATGCCATCAAAAAATCTTGTTTTAACTTGAAGATCTAATTATGACATTATGCGGGGTTCAGACGACACCGTTTTTTGTCTGTTATGATAATCACCAAATCACGTTTTGTGATGTTGCATCGTGGACAAAAAAAAAGTCTGATTACACATTGCTTCCCAGCCAATAATCACTTGTTTTCTTTAGCTTAAATGCGCAAATAAGCATGTAAACAACTAATGGCCACAGAAGTGGACATTTTAGTACTGGCTGTCTTGTCGTGAGAAAATAAAAAGCGATGCATAATTCTACTATTCCATCATCTCTCTTTCATTTTGTCATGTCTGGAAGATGTGTATAGAAGAGTTCCCCAGCGGGAGGGGAACTACAATGCTATGTGGAAACTTCTACTATGGGGATTTCGCCAGAAACCACTCACTCTGAAGAGTAATAAAACAGGCAAATGAAATGCCAATTAGTTGGTGGTGTCAGCAGACACAGCTGGTCTCAATCACAATCAATTCGTGTATAAGAATGCCCGCTGTGCATCGCAACAATACCTTTTTTCACTTTAGTAGCCTCACGCGCAGACTGAAAGTCTGCTGTCATCCTCCGACTTCATTCGAGGCAGAGTGAGAGAAAGCTGCCATTTTCTGAGAGGCTGATTTCTCCCGGTTCCAGTGCAAGCGACAGCGCAAGCAGCGGTGGTCAAGCTGAGCTTCACCCGTCCCTGGGCGTTTCGCTGGACCGGTACTTCAAGACCGGTTAGTATAAAGCAAATTCTCCTTAAAGAACAACACGGTCGCGTAGCGCGTCTTTTTAAAGACGTCACTCCGACCGTGTATTTCTCGATGCAGTGGTTTCCTGTCCACGGATGATGGGCACGAGCACTGTGTTGCATGTCTGGGGGTTCAGAATGTTAATGCGGTGCTCGTGGGCAGCACATGACATCACGGTTGCGCAGCTAAGATCGCGAAGGGCGAACCACCCCTGTTGTCCCCCACAAGTAGCGGTTGGCACTCATACAGATCTCAGGGTCACAGTGGGGGTCAATCCGCCGCCCTTGGGCTTGCGGACCTCCCATTCCTCAGCACGTTTCATCCAAGCTTTGAGTGAGAGAAGCGCTCCATCCTCCAGGATGGTCGCCCTCTCACTTGATGACACCGAGGATCAGATGTCCATCGCTGCATCGGAGGGTGGGCTGTCATTTCCGATGACAAATTGGACCCGCTTCCTCCCTCAGGGGTGGTAAGCAAGGCTCCGGATATGGACTCTGATATGATGGCCGTGCTAACCCGGGCTGCTTCGGCGGCAAGGCTGGAGATGGCTTGTCCCCCAGCTTCGCTGCTGGACCGATTAGACGGGTGCTACGTGGAGGATAAGAAGGTGTAACCCTCTAAGCCTCCTGTCCTTTATTCCCGGTGGTGCACAGTAAGTTCATGCAGCAATGAGGGCACCTTTTTCTGCCCGGTCTGCGTGCGCTCCACCCTCACCTTCCTTGAAGACGGAGCAGCCAGAGGGTACGAGGCGTATCCACACGCAATCTTGCCTGTGTGGTGCCCCTTCCTGGCGTGGTTGGCCTCGGCTCCCGTCCAAAGCGTGTAGGTTATCTGCGTCCCTCAGGGCCAGAGCCTACACTGTTGCGGGCCAGGCTGCTTCCATTTCACTTGTTATGGCTGGCGCAGGTGTCGGCCCAGCGGCACGAGGAAGGTTCTGACCCAGGCTTAATGCACTATGCACTCAAGTCAAGCGCAATCGGTGGACTTAAGAAACCGCTTTCCCTGTTGAACCGTCCACTTTAGCTGCTCCTCGCCGAGGGCGCTCGTTTGTGGCTCCAAAATCTGCTCCGCTGCCCTGTCCATTAAATGGTTAAGCAGCAGCGTCGAACACCCCACAGACGATCACCGCCCCTTGCCCTAACTCCTTTGGCTAGCAGGTATCTGCATACGCAAATATCTGAATGACTGGTTTATAGCTCACTCGCGGGATCAATTGGTTATGCATAGGGACTGGGTGCTCCGGCACCTCGACCTGTTGGGGTTTCGGGTCAACCGAGAAAAGAGCAGGCTCGCCCCCGTGCAGAGCTTTTCCTTTTTTGGGTTGGAGCTGGACTCAATCCCCAATGAAAGTTTTCCTGTCGACTCTCTCAGACAGGTCAGCATTGGCTGGACTCGATCACTCGACAACCACGGTGATTGAGTCCAGCTAATGCTGACCTGTCTGAGAGAGTCGACAGGAAAACTGTGGTCCCACTGATATTATTTCAGAGTCTCCTGGGGCATATGGCATCCACATGGCTGTCACGCCGCTCGGGTTGCTTCAGCATTGGCTTCACGATCGGGTCCCTAGACGCGCATGGCACGTGGACACGAGAGCCTCCAGAACAACTGTCCAGGCATGTCGTTGTTTTGACGGATGCTTCCAGTACATGCTGGGGGGCTGCGTGTTGCGGGCATGCAGCTGCGGGTCTGTAGAAGGAACTTGGTTGGATTGGCATATTAATCGCCTGGAGCTGCTGGCAGTGTATCTCGTGCTGTGCTGTTTTTTACCGGTGCTAGAGGGTAAACATGTGCTGGTCAGGACGGACAGCACGGCGACGTATATCAACCTCACGGCGGTATCCGCTCTCGACGCATGTCTCAGATCGCTCGCCGTCTGCTCCTCTGGAGTCATACGTGGCAGAAATCGCTGTGTGCCATTCTTATCCCCGGCGAACTCAACCGTGAAGCCGATGCGCTCTCACGGCAGTTCCATGCCTGGGAGAGTGGAGGCTCCACCCCCGGCTGTCCAGCTGTTATGGGTGCGTTCTGGAATGCGCTGGCTCCGGGGCATGCGTAAATACACATTTTCTCCAGTGAGCCTACTCGCACAGATACTGTGTAACGTCAGGGAGGACGAGGAACAGGTCTGTTTATTGCACCTCTCTGGCTCAACCGGACCTGTATTTCAGCTCTCCCCCTGTGACGGCTCCTCCCTGGCATGTCCCCTTGAAGAAGTACCTTCTTCTCTGGGACAGGCACCATCTGGCACCCGCGGCCAGATCTCTGGAACCTCCGTGTGGTCTATAGATGGAGCGTGGAGGACTTAGGTGACCTACCAGTTCGGTGGTTAACACCGTCACTCAGGCTAGAGCACCCTCTACGAGGCATGCATATGTCCCGAAGTGGAGTCTATTCGCTGTGTGGTGTGCTTCTCTCCGAGAAGGACCCCAGACATGCCAGGTCAGTGTGATGCTATCCTCCTTCAGCTGGCTGGAGCTAAGGCTGTCTCCTCCGCACTGAGGGGTTGGCGTTACGATCATCCCCGCTCTAAGGACGCGGGGATGGCGGCGCGCTGGCAAAGCAAGACACTGGATAATTAATTCAATTCACTTGGAGATTTCTCTTAGGAGAGGTCTGCTCGATCCACTCGACTCAGTATCTTTAAGATTTCTGTCCAGGTAGACAGCTCTGCTGGTCGCGTTGCTGGCATGCTGGCATCAGTCAAGAGGGTTGGGTATCTGGATGCATTTTCGGTCAGCGAAGTGTGCCAGCAATTTGGGCCGGCCCACTCTCATGTTTTCCTGAGAACCCGGCCAACCTAGGTGCCTGAGGTTCCTACAGCGCTTCTTTTAGACTACGTAGTGAACCTCCAAGCGCTGCCCACTGAGGAGGCAGACCCAGCACTTTTCTTGCTGTGTTCCGTTTGCTCTCTGCGCTATGTGACTGCATTAGAGCTTACGACTCTAAGCAGCTCCTTTTCTGTTATGATCGGCAGACAGGAAGTGCCATATCCATTCTGAGGTTGGCCCACTGGATAGTGGATGCCATCTCCCTCGCTTTCTGTGCCAGGGTGAGCCGCATCCCCCAGGAGTGAGAGCGCATTCGATTAGAGTATTGCCTCCTCTTGAGCGTAAGCACGCGGCACCTCTCTAACAGACATCTGTAGAGCTGCAGGCTGGGCGACACCTAATACATTCGTAAGAGTCTATAATCTTTGAGTGGAGCCGATTTTCCTCATGTGTGCTGGGTAAAGCCAGTGAATGAGGAAATTCGGTACGGTGTTGAAACACGTTTGCTGCGCCTTTCTCTCTAACACAAAGATACGTGCGCTTTGTTCCCCATCTAGTGAAACCTACAGAGTTCCTCAGAGGCCCCCATCATCTGACTCAGCGGAGAAGTTAGGTGCCTGGCCCATTATGTTGTTGGCATGCCCACTTGGTCAGCCCTCGTTCTGGGTATAGGTGCCTGCCATGCGCGATCCCCACTGGCGATCCCATACGCTTCACTCAGCCACGGTATAGTCCCCGCGCCGTGTCTTCCCTCCCCGCTAACCATCCTTCATATGTGTACTCCCCCCTCTGGGTTAGTCCATATGTCTTCTTGCCACCAGGTCTCCCCATTGAGCAGCAGGTGGCCTCCGCAGAGTCCTCCCTATCGGGACTGCACGCTTTCCCAACATACTGTCGTATTTTAAAATTCCTAGAACCTTAACTAGGTGTATTTTTTACGACTCCCCAAAAAATATAAATAAGCCTTAAGCTTTACTGGTAAGTAAGTGCCAGGAGACACGTTGGAGGGCTGCATCTCTGGTGATGATGGTCCAGCTACGTGGTAAGGTTCAATCACTGTGACGTTTTCCATACATTTCCCCATAGTGGAAGTTTCCACATAGCCTTGTAGTTCCCCTCCCGCTGGGGAACATAACGGTTACTACGTAACCCTCGTTCCCCAAGGGGGGAACGGAAATGCTATGTTCCTTCGCCACAGTAATTGCGCCTTAGCTGACAGTTAGAAAATGTATTGTTGCGATGCACAGCGAGCATTCTTATACACGAATTGATTGTGATTGATGCCAGCTGTGTGCGCTGACACCGCCAACTCATTGGCATTTCATTTGCCCGTTTTATTACTCTTCAGAGTGAGTGGTTTTAGGTGAAACCCCTATAGTGGAAGTTTCCACATAGCATTTCTGTTCCCCCCCTCGGGGAACGAGGGTTATGTAGTAACTGTTACGTTTCTGTGCTTTTACTGGTCAATGTCACAAACATGCTAATAACAATGAAACATGCTAATCTTTCTGTCAGCACACATTATGAAGAATCCATTTATGAGACTAAAATAGAGTAATCTAAAATGACTCTTGCATCTTGACACTAATTGTTTGTTAATTATCTACTGTATAAAACAGATTTTATTAAATGCCAATTTTACAAACTAGCCTACACCACTCCAAAATGAACAGATCCTTTATAAACTAAAGTCAGCATTGCCAGATGGTGGATGCTAGTCTCACCTGTTCCTAGGAAAAGAACCTCGTATCGTCCATCCACAGCATCTACCTGGTCTACCGCAATAGTAGTAAAGCGGTAGTCCACACCGGATCGGACCACCAGAGGGCGTTTGTGAATGGGATACACAGGGTGGTACATGAGTGGATGAGCACGAATGAAGTTCACCGCATCATCTGAGAACTCTTTAGTGGACTGAAGACCTGGAGTGAATGTGCCTCCTGGACACTAATGTGAAAAACAGAGAAATCTTAAGTCAGATAAATGAACATGCTGCCTGGGTTCTAGAAATTACTGTAATACATATATATTTAGTTGACATAATAGTTTTAATAATGAATTAGTAGGGCGGCACGGTGGCTTAGTGGTTAGCACTGTGGCCTCACAGCAAGAAGGTCACTGGTTCGACATGCGGTATAGGTGAATTGAATAAACTAAATTTGCCATAGTGTATGAGTGTGAATGAGTGTGTATGGGTGTTTCCCAATACTGGGTTGCAGCTGGAAGGTCAGGGCTGCGTAAAACGTATGCTGGAATAGTTAGCAGTTCATTCTGCTGTGGTGACCTCTGAAATAGAGACTAAGCCGAAGGAAAATGAATGAATAAATAATTTCTAATAAATAAATTGTTTTGTTTTAAATTCCCCAGTGATGACAGAACATAATACTAGTTATAATGCAAGATACTAGTATTCAGCTTAAAATGCGTAACTAAGTTAATTATGTTAACTAGGCAAGTTCGATTAATTAAGCAAGTCTTTAAACAACAGAAAATTATATATTCTTAAGAAGACTAATAATATTGATCAAGCAGTTGTTAAATATATTCTATTAATATTAACAAGCTGCTTGATGGAGCAGTTACTAAATTTTCACGTTCAATTTTATTTTTGATTCCAGCTAAATTAAAAGAAATAAGACTTTCTCCAGACGGAAAATATAATAGGAAATGGTGTAAAAATTTCCCTGCTCTATGAAACATGAATTCGTTAATATAAAAAATACATATATATAATAATTAAAACTTTACATTTTACAGGTGGGCTAATAATTTTGTCTTCAACTGCGTGTGTATGTTATATTAAATGACATATGAAATAATATATAAAATGTATGTAAAATGCTAGTTAATATATTTGAACATAGGGCAGCACGGTGGCGCAGTGGGTAGCACAATCGCCTCACAGCAAGAAGGTCACTGGTTCGAGCCCCGGCTGGGTCAGTTGGCGTTTCTGTGTGGAGTTTGCATGTTCTCCCCGTGTTCGTGTGGGTTTCCTTCGGGTGCTCCGGTTTCCCCCACAAGTCCAAAGACATGTGGTACAGGTGAATTGGATAAGCTAAATTGTCCGTAGTGTATGTGTGTATGGATGTTTCCCAGTGATGGGTTGCAGCTGGAAGGGCATCCGCTGCGTAAAACATATGCTGGATAAGTTGGCGGTTCATTCCGCTGTGGCGACTCCAGAATAATAAAGGGACTAAGCCGAAAAGAAAATGAATGCATGAATGAATATTTGAACATGTATGTATCTGCATATATATGGTAGAAAATTATAAGTAATTCATTTTGTATATTAATATATACAAATTAATTTTGAAATGTATATAGCATATTTGTACATATATGACATTTTTGTTTTATATCTGTGAAATCCAAACATGAACATGTATGTTAAATATGTGATTTGCACATAACCCATTTATTAGATGTCTATTTGGGAAGCACGAAAACATATTAAGTAATAACAACAATCTCACCGTTCCGGGACGAGGATAGGGAATCTTTCCTGTGTAAGTAGTCCACTGGTAGTTGTGTCCGTGTTTATGGGCAAAAGGGCCATTGAAGACATTCCGGATGTCAGCCATTGAGTAGACACACACGGCTGAGCCTTTAAACACAGAGCTGAAACAAAAACAAGAAAACATCACTGATCCAGAAACAATAATCAACAGGGATGTCAATGGTACATATATTCACGCAGAAACTTTTCAACATGTAGATGTTGGTTTTATATGCATATGCACTAAACAAATACATGGCCTTAACCAATGCATGTGCAGAATGTAATTTAAAATACCATTTTAACTAATCAATATTAATTATTTCAGTTTTTGATCTAACAGTTCACAGGATATTATATAACAAACCTCCAGTCCAATAATCACCAGTACCTTCTGTGTCTTATTACATTTGACAAGAAGTAAAGTTTAGCTCAGTTGTTCATTAAATTGAAACAGCAAATGGTTTTGACATTCTTTGATTTCATATGAGTGCAAGATAACATGATCGAGAGCATTTCTCTAAATATTTACACCACGGTAGCCTATTTATGCATTATTTGTAACTCAAACTATTGATAATATCTTAATTATTTAATGTGGGAGTATATTCAAAAAGTGTCATAACATTTATTACATTATGACAACAAATTTGAGGAGAAACATTACTTTATTATTGATGTAAATGTTGCCTTATTTGTAATGCACATGTTTAAATATAATTTGATTGTATGCTCTGTTGTTAATTGTACTTGTAAATGTGCAAGTAGCGGGGTTCCCTATAGTTTACAATTTGTTTAGATACAATCACAAATAGTTCAGTAAACCACTGCTTAAAAAAAAAGCAGCAATTTTAGGTTTAGTTTTTACCCCCTGCAACACTGAAAACATACCAAACCATGACTTTAAATCTGAGGTATCTCAGCCTTTATTTTTAAGGACCATTACATCTAATTCCCAACCCGCGGTTACAAACAGAAATAGAAGAATACAAAAAAAGCCATAAATGACTACAATTTTACATCATGTGTTGATTTAAAGAAAATGTATAAAAGAAAGTGTACCCAGAAGTTGAGAAGACACCATATACAATAGGGTTTCGTTCATCCTGGGTGGGCTGGATAAACACGTCCCCTAGAACAGAGGAGAAAAGCAATTCAAAAATGTGTCTAAATTGCAATACTAAAAATACCCTTGTTTGTAACTTCCCTCTTACAATTTTCTATTTCTCTGATGATGCTTTTTCTAACACAATCGCAAACCAAAACCATTTAACAATCCAATAAATTAATTAATAACCACTTCTGTTCTTTTTATTGGTCTCAAGTATATATGTTAGAATAGGAAATAAAAAAAGACATACTTTAAAGGTATAGTTCACCCCAAAAAAATAAAATTCTGTCATCAATTGCTCATCCTTGACCATTTCTAAACCGGTTTGACTGGAAGCTGGTAACCTGTAACCATTGACTTCAATAGTATTTTCTTTTTCTACTATGAAAATCAATGGTTACAGGTTTTCAGCTCTTTTCAAAATATCTTTATTAGTGTTCAACAGAAGTAAGAAATCTATTGAGGGTGAGTAAACAGTGAGTAAATTATCATTTGGGGGTGAACTGCCTCTTCAATGTACTCTAAACAATGAACAATTTAGTAGGTAGTGTTAAATAGCAGTTGTGCCATCTAGTGGTGTTAATTTGTCATGCTCTGTTATTTCAGGCCAAATCTGGGCAAAATATGGATAATAACTGTTGTGTTAAAGTTCGGTAAAAAACGTCATTTAAAAATGTAACCCAGAGGTTGGGATTGTGCAGATTTTACTCAGATTTGGCCTGAAATAACCCAGAATATTTTAGAGTGAGACATATTATCACCACTAGATGGCACAATAGTCTCGCAACTGCTATGAAACGCTACATAAATTCAGAAAGAAAACAACACTCACTCAATTCATCAAAGAAGGTTTCCACCCCGTCATCTCCCATCACCGAGCACACCAGCCTGGCCTTCAGAAAAGTTGTCCACTTGTTCACAAGAGACTTTTGTCCACCCTCATCATTCTGCCATAAAACACAAACAGTGGTTTATTGACTGACTGAGCTGTGAACGGTTTCCTGTGCACCTGCGGTTTCTGGTTACATGAAGCCGGATGTTGCTCACCAGACACACTCGACCAACTCTGGCCAACACACTCGGGCTCGCTCCGCCACCCGAATCCAGACTCTTCTCACGGAAGAAAAAATAAAGTTTGTCGTCGTTCTTCTCCGAGCTGTCAGAGATCTGTTTCATTTGAACAAATACAGGTTCTAGGAAATAAACAAGAGCGTGCGTTCAAATGTTTGTCCAAAATTAAAACAGCTGAGCAAATATTTATTGTCAGCCTAATTACAATTACATCTGACAATCCAAATATGAACAAGTGAGTTGTTTACCGTTCAGCCATTTGGAATCATACTGCTCTGATCTCACAGCGGGACGGCTTCCCATGGTCCTGAAGATGCCTGGGTCAGTGCTCATAAAGTCCACTGCCACTCCAGCATACAGGTTTCCATCTGCAGGAAGAGATGAATGAATTCAAGAGCACAAACAGGTCAAAGCTACATGTACTGCATCAGACACATTAGATTAGGATACTGGCCCTTTAAAAAGCTTCATGCTTTATTCAACATCAGACAGATCATTTTCAGTGACAATCAACATTTTGCTTTAAATATGTTCACTGTAAGGTTAAAATTAAACATTATAGTTTTTTATTGATTGTCTAGATTATTTACATATGCACTGGCTAGATTCAATTTCAACAGTTCAATTTTGTAGCAACACAATTAAAATGGAAAAAAGTCAAAAGCCTATATCAGACTATATAGATATAAGTTATGACATAAATAATGTTAAAAAGACAATGTACATGTCCTGACTAATAATATTATTTTGTTATGATTGTTTTGTGGTGTTATTACTACGTTATAATTCAGTTAAATGTTATTTTATGTTATGCTATTTTATGTTATGTTACATTATTATTGCCATATTATGACAACTCGTTTAAGTTTTTTAATGTTGTTATGTTACGATATGTTACATTATGTTATGTTATGTACCCTTTCAACTGTTCTCTCTCTTTTATAAATTATGATCAGAGGCCTGAGAGAAAGACGTTTTAAGGGAATGTTTCACAATTAAATTTAATTCTGTATTAAATGCTGCAATTAAATTAAAACTATTTGATGAATAGAAAGTTTAAAAAAATCTTAACATAATAAATGTCTTCAATGACACTTTTGTTTTGGCCAGTCATCTTTGCTGATTAAAAGTATTGATTTCTTTACATACAGATACTGACAACAAACTTCTGAACAATAGTGCTTCACTTCTCACTGTAAAAAAATGCTGGATTCCACACAATCAATTTGTGTAGGGACAACATGAAGGAATTTAAGTTAACTTATTAGTTTTTACAAATTTAAGTGGATTAAACATAAAACTATTAAGTTGTGTTGTTTCAGCTCATTTTAAATAAGTTGCTGGAACAAACAGTAAACATCACTTTTTGAGTGCACCGTAAAAATACTGGGTTCCACACAATTGCTTTATGTTGTCCCAACACAAATCTATTAAGTTTAATTGTGATATATGTTACAATTGTGTTACTTATGATTCTGTTATGTTTTGTACTATTTGAAATGAAATTGATGCTAGGCAACAGCTACTATGGTAAGATTGACTACTTCTGTGATGAGCAAAAAATGAATGACATAAAATATAAAAGTAACATGAGTTTCCTCATTAATTATTTCTTACTAATCAGGGATGCAACATTCTCCTGGTTTGGATCATAAGAGCATTTTCCCCTTCCAGAATCCACATAACCAGGAACCAGCCTGAAGAGATAATCCTGTGGACATTAGAGAGAGACAGCATTCAGATGTGTTACTGCATGCTATATGTATATTAGAATACATAGTATATTCATTTATGTGTTTGTGTCTGGCATTCACAATGCTGTGGGAAACAAATATCCCCACTAATATAGTTATACCAGTACTTTTTGACCTTCTGGGGACTTTTTTTGGTCCCCATGAGGAAAACAGCTCATAAATCACAGTCAAAATATACAATCAGTGCAGTTGAAAAATCAATATGTCAGTGGGAACTGTGAAGTCCCCATAATACATGAAAACCCAACAGATTAGTGTGTACGTGTGTGTGTGTGTGTGTGTGTGTGTGTGTGTGTGTGTGTGTGTGTG
>CAIGQW010054459.1:689979-699998 GCA_903798125.1 Danio choprae
TGTGTGTGTGTGTGTGTGTGTGTGTGTGTGTGTGTGTGTGTGTGTGTACCTCAGCTCTCCAGCCTCTATTGATGAAGGTGCAGATGGGTTTATAAGCTCCAGTGCCGCAGGTGTACAGATGGGTCCTGTTCCATGGCTCAATCAGGCGCACAAAGTTAGCACACTCTCCCTGAAAACACACACATGCACACAAACAAACAAACAAACCACTGTTGAACTGAGACTGTTCAGATCAAGAGTCTGGCATTCTTTACTGATTCAGTAAGCACTAATTACAGTAAGCAACTGATGTAAACTCACATGCCTGCCTTTCCCAGTCAGCTGACACTCTCCCTTTCTCTGAGCCGGAGCTGGCCAGTGGATCTACAGACAGATAACACCCACAGCATTATGAGAGCAATTCACTACACGACACCTCAGTTGTTCTGGGGTTAGTGCTTGAGTAAAAACTGCGTGCTTTAGTCAGGTAAATAGAATATACACTGTACAAATTTATTAGTTGACTTTACTTAAAAAGGTGAGTAAACCCATTGCCTTAAAAGTACTAAGTAAATGAATTATGTGCATAATTAGTGCATAAAATTAAGTTAAGTCAACTTAACCGCTCAAGTTACTCACTATTTAAAGTAAAGTCAACTTTTTACTTTTAAGGCAACAGGTTTACTCACATTTGTTTAAAGTAAAGTAACTAATCACTTTTTACAGTGTAGTAAATTGGCTGTAGTGTACAAGTGTGTGTGAATGGGCGGGTGTCTCCCAGCACTAGGGGTTCATGAGTTAGTGCTCTCTCAGGGCTGGGTTGGGGCAGGAAATGTAAAACATGAGCCAGATTAATTGCAGGTTAAGCCAAAGGAAAGTGAGTGTGTGAATGGATGAGTGACTATTCTTTTACAATGAGAGGCTCTTTGTTGATGTTCTGCATGTCCAGTGAGACGAGATATTCGCGGCTGCCCAGGTACAACCGGCCTTGGTCTGGATCAACATGCAGGATCCGGTAGTCACTGGTGTTAAAGGAGAAACTGAACGGCCTCGCTGTCCGAGTGTCCATGAGCTCTGATGAAAGACAAAATAGAAAATCCTCATAGCATATCATGGCACACACACACACACACACAGATTCAGACCTTTTCTTCTGAAGTTACAACAACATTGTTATTGTTTCTGAAAACATTTGAAATAAATGTAATCAGTAGTTGACAATTAAAAAAGAAAAGAAAATTTTTTAATGTCTTTTCCTAACCTTAATAAATGCATGGGTCATCTTTTACATCACATGGTTCATTAGTTGTTTTAGTTAATATAAGAAGCCACTAAAGTTGGTATAATTTATATAAGTTTATTTGGTTGTTTAAGTGTCACCAAAATACATCTTTCCACTGCAGATGAAACAAAAGTAGCTGAATTTAGAGATCAGAATCTTTCTCATCAAAAATTTAAAAAGAGATATAAATCACACACAAAACTAACAAGTATTTGGTTGTTAATCTCAAACGCTCAACACGAGACAGAAAACATGGGAAAAGTAAGTTTGGCCTATAGGGGGTGCTCTAAACTCTCTCCATGCGTCTGCTATCTCACTGAGCCCACACTCTCTCTGTTATGGGTTAAACAGGTCTGTGGGCATTTCCTATTCCAGATTAAATGGTTAAAATGAAAGTCTTGTAGTAGTGGTGTTCTCGCCTCTTCTCAGCGAGCTCTTCTTCAAGGTGGAAGGAAAAGCCAAAAAACATATGTTTGTGGCTCTTGGGAGCAAACTGCACTTAACGCACGTTTGAGGCACATTTTCTAAGTGCTGTCGAACTTCAACATTTTGGCCAATTCAGTCTCAGAGGCAAAGATTAAAATGAAGTAATTGAGCAGAGTTAAAAACGGACCATTTATTCAGACATTTATGCAGGCTGTCACATGACTTCAAAAGAGCGCCAGGCCCTGATGCAAGAATTGCAGTTAATATAACGTGAATGTTTAACGGTGTAGACTTATGTCGGTTATGAATTATGATCAGAGGCCTGAGAGAAAGACGTTTTGAAGGAATGTTTCAAGATTAAATAAAATTCTGTAATAAATTCTGCAATTAGGATTCTTTGATGAATAGAAAGTTTGAAATTGTTCGTAACATAATAAATGTCTTTAATATCACTTTTCAGTTATCTTTGCTGATTAAAAGTATTGATTTCTTTACATACCGATACTGACCACAAACTTTTTAACAATAGTGCTTTTTTTCAAAAAGTAAAACATTGCTGGCTTACTGTAAAAATTGCTGGGATCCACAATCGATTTGTGTAGGGACAACATTAAGGAATTAAGTTAACTTATTTAATTTTACAAATTGAACATAAAACTATTAAGTTGCCCCCCCTCCCCTCCCAAAAAAACCCTCAAGAATGGTGTTGTTTCAGCTCATTTTAAATATGTTGTTGGAATATACAGTAAACATCACTTTTTGAGTGCACCGTAAAAATGCTGGGTTCCACATAATTGATTTATGTTGTCCCAACACAAATCGATTGAGTTAACCTAATTGTTTTTGCAAATTTAGGTTGATTGAACATAAAACAATTAATTTGTTCCAAAAACCCCACAAGAATTGTGTTTATTCAGTTCATTTTAAATATGTAGTTTTAATAAGTAGCAAAAACCTTTTTGGAGTGTGCTGATATATGATGTATGTTTTTTTTCTGACTACAATATTATGTCTTTTAGATTTAGTGTAATAAGATTACACTTTTGGAACTTCACACATTATGAAAGTTATCACATTAAAGTAAATAGTTTTAGCAACTGCATGTGCATAAACTTCTAGTTTAATATCTTCAATTTAACAAATAAATATTGATTCTTAAATCACAAGTTCAATATTTTAGTCAGTACTATTTCAGCTGAAGCATGAATAAATCAAGAAATGAGTTTTGTTGCTTTTGACAGAGACAAAATGAGTGCCTTGAATAGACTGTAAATTTATTCCAAAGCCTCTGCCGAATACATGAATGTCAATGTGCAATTTGAGAATTGAAAATAGGAAAAATGGTGGGTAATGGAGTGTGTACAGAAGTAAATAATATCACTTCCCTTCTTTTTAATTCATGGGTGGTAAAAGCAACAATAGTCACACCAGCATGAGAAGAGTGTTAAAGGAAGTCTTGCGTCTCAGTATATTTTAGTCCTGTCAGAAAGCAGGCTTTGATCTCTTTCACTCTCCAACACATTTACAACAAACTGTTCTTTTGTATTCTTGCCCAGTGCAGGATCGGTATTACACAATGTCATGCTCTGCTTTGATGATGAAGTCCTTTTGCTCTTTCATAAGCTTCATTATAGATGACTAATTATACTCTGATCTGCCCTCTGTAAATGATTCTGACTGATTCATCCACATTATGTCCAGTAATGTCCTGAACTTCCTGTTATACTCAATTCTTAAACAATAGACTAAGTACCAACTGTTCTACCAAGTTCTGTAAGATTTCCAGTCAGTAAGAGTCTTATTTATTTGTTTGTTTGATTTATTTCTTTTTAAGTTAATATTAACTCTGTTTAGTAAGAATATATATTTATTTACTCAAAATCAATATGATTAATAACGATGGTTAAAAAGATTTCAGTTTCAAGTATTAATTTTCCATTCAACTAATCCTGAAAAAAAATGACACGCGCTATAAGTGAATTTAATAAACTAAATAGGCCGTAGTGTATGAGTGTGAATGTGAGAGTGTATGGGTGTTTCCCAGTACTGGGTTGCGGATGGAAGGGCATCCGCTGCGTAAAAACATATGCTGGATAAGTTGGTGGTTCATTCCGCTGTGGCGACCCCTGATAAATAAAGGGACTAAGCCAAAGGAAAATTAATGAATGAATTAATGTTTTCAGCAATGACAATAATACTAATAAATGTTTCTTGCACAGAAATTTTTAAAATGTATTTAATAATTTAAAATGTATTAAAATAATTGAAAAAAATACAATTACAATAAATTTAAATAAAATGTATACATGTTGTAATGTTTTGATTGTCTTTATTGCTCACCAAGGATGCATTTATTTGATTACATTTTATTTCATACTTTTATTAATAGACTACCACCGTTCTGCCAAGTTCAGTAAAATTTTCAGTCAGTCAGACAAGACAGTAAGATTTATTCATTTATTACACATTCAATACTTTTTAATAAATTAATTTAAAAAAATTATGCATTAAATTACTGTGACACATAACATATAGTAATATGTAGTTACAAAACAAATCTGTTTTAGTTAAATTAACTATTTAAATAATATTTTTATTGAACCATGAAAACCTTTTATTTTGATTAAGCAGCACAACTGTTTGATAACAGCATAATAACAATAATAAATGTTCCTCAAACATCAAATTATTAAATGATTTCTTAAGGATCTTGTGACATTAAAGACCCTAAAATGCTAAAAATTCATATTTGCATTACAGAAATAAATTCTTTTTATAAATAAATAAGTTTTCTGTCATGACAACCTTTGGAGAGATTTAGTATGTTACTAAATATGTACTGTATATGGCAATGTTCATGTGTTTGGTCTTGGCGGCTTAGATCTGCTACACTGCTGCTGTTGCTTTGATTATTATTACTGCCAGTATATTCACATACATGCAGTCTGCGAATATAACACAATGCTGTTCCAACCATAATATACATTTTAATATACATTAACACCTGTAGCAGATATAATACAGTTGGAGCTGGGGTGGAGGAGGGTCTCTGAAAACGCAGTGCATATTCCTAGCGTAAAACAACACTGAGGTATTATAAATGTTGAGGAGCAAGCTCATTGGCTGCTGAGGCGACAGCAACCAATCACCTGCGCCATAGATTTGGCGATGTAGGAGCAGATTAGGCATGACCTATCAACCTGTGCACACAGGTTTCCTGAGTTTTATGACTAAACTTTGTATAAAATTAATTCAAATATAAAACTATAATGGGCCTCACAGTGGCGCAGTGGGTAGCATGATCGCCTCACAGCAAGAAGGTCGCTGGTTCGAGCCTCGGCTGGGTCAGTTGGCATTTCTGTGTGGAGTTTGCATGTTCTCCCTGTGTTGGCGTGGGTTTCCTCCGGGTGCTCCGGTTTCCCCCACAAGTCCAAAGACATGCGGTATAGGTGAATTGAAAAATTGTTAGCTAAAATTGTCCCTAGTGTATGTGTGTGAATTAGTGTGTGTGGATGTTTCCCAGTAATGGGTTGCAGCTGGAAGGGCATCCGCTGCGTAAAACATATGCTGGATAAGTTGGTGGTTCATTCCGCTGTGGCGACCCCAGATTAATAAAGGGACTAAGCCGAAATGAAAATGAATGAATGAATGAATAAAACTATAATTTTAAATATAAAATAATATTCACAATATTATTATAAACAGTTTTTTTATCAAATAAATGCAGTCTTCGTGAAACATCTTACAGAAAGGTTTAAAAAGGAGCGCATGTCATCATAGACCTTTACTCTTCTGAAGCTAAAATATTATTATTCTTTCTGAAAACATTTCTATTTTTAAATTTGAAATAAAGGTCATCAGTAGTTGACAAAATAAAAAAAGAAAATGTTTTACTTAAATATAAACCAAAGTTAGAGAACATGTTTTAAACTGTATTATATTTTTTCAGAGCACATATAAAAGCAACATTCAGGCAACACTGTCTTTGTGAAACTGAAATGCATGTAAGAGTGGGTTAAAGGGCACCAGTCATTTCCAGTGTGTCTGATGAGCTCTTAAGCATTGAATATTTCAAGCGCTGACCCACTGGATGCCTCTCGATGTTCTGCGCGTTTAAATGAAGCTTAAAACAAACTCGCGGTAGCCTTTCACACTGTAAAGAAATGCCTGCTTTATGCCAGAACTGACCAAAACCTGAATTTACAACAGGAAGATCAATATTTGCAAATATGCTTTGTCATCTTTCCCTGGTAGATGATCCGTACAAATGTTTACACACCCATGGAAATGTTTGGGTACAGGAAATGTGGGCAAATTTTGATGACGACTTTAATGCTCTGACAGTATATTTATATGTGTGTGTGTTTGAGTGTGTGTTTACAGGATGCTCTAGAGAGGGTGCTAAAATAACCGCTAATGATCGGATATCTGTTGGACATGGAACTGGGTGGGCAACAGGGAAAGGGTTTGTGTACAATCCGGTTCCTCTTCTCTTCCCTTTACCGTCAGGAAAGAACAGCGGACGCACCACCTTTGCCAAACCTGCGCTCGACCAAAATGGACACAACACAGAGTTCACTACAATCACGGGTCAAAGGCGCTGGTACAAAGGTGAAGCACGTAATTCTACTGATACAACATCCTGCAGGAAGTCTTTGTTGAGACGGAAATTCAACAGGCACTCAACATACACACGCAAACACACAGTCTTGTGCACTTTCAAATAGACAATCTGTCTGAAAATAAAACAAAAACAAAAGTCTTTAATGAAATAGAAACGGTCTGCTTAATTGTATGCATTTTATGTAAAAAACATGAAAACATATGTTTTACAATGATTAAACAAATGTTTAAATGAATATTTAAAGGGTTAATTTAACACTAAAAATAAACTTCTGTCATTGATTAATTCATTGTTGTCCCAAACTCATATGAAATTTGCTTATTTGAGCAAATAAATAAAATTAACAAAAATAGTGTTCATTAATTCTTTTTAATGAATAATTTGAGAGATGTTTGTCCTTCCATTGAAGATTTGTTCTCCCAGAACTTGCATGTTTAAAATAAATTTTAAAATATGTTTTACACAGTGGATGCCCTTCCAGCTGCAACCCATCAATGGGAAACATCCATACACTCTCACTCACACACACACACACTATGGACAATCCAGCCTACACAATTCATAGTGCATGTCGTTGGACTTGTAAGGGGAAACCAGAGCACCCACCCAGGAAACCCACGCGAACACAGGGAGAACATGCAAACTCCACACAGAAATGTCAACTGGCCCAGCCGAGGCTTGAACCAGCGACCTTCTTGCTGTGAGGCGATAGTGCTACCCACTGCGCCACCGTGACTCCCATTTTTAATTATACAATTTTTTAAATAAATAGAATTTTGCCAGGTATTTCAACAAAACGCACTCATTTGTACAGCAATCTTTATTTCCAGACTTGTGGGGACATTCTACATTGTCCCTACAGCATAAGGAATACAAGGCACATACACAAACACACACAAATATCACAGAATTGGTCCAGAAATTTTAATTGTGCTAAAGAATACTTGTTGTTTGCAGTCAAAAACTACTACATTAAAAACGAATGGTAAACTAACAGTTCAACGCAATATCGTGGCAATTCTTAACTTTCTAATTTAGTGTCTAATTCATATTAATTTGTATGTCATTTGTACATTTTAGAACAATTTGCTCATCCCCTAATGAAAGGTAGGTTTAGGGGCATGAAATACAAAAATGTAGGTCAGGGTAAATATTTGTCGGTTCTCAAAAATGTAGTCCTGGGCACTTATTTCCAATGAGCCTGGGTTGCACAATTATTCAATCAGCATATCAAAATCAGAATGAATTATTAAACTGATTGGCAGCTATAGACAAATGCATAATCACAACAGGCTAAGGTTACACACTGAACGCTCTCAGCCCATTGTAGAATATCACATTCCTCTTTTGCTCTCCTAGTCTCTAGTTGGGTCCACTTTCTAGAGTTACACAAAGACCTTCCCTCATCTGTAGGCGCCTCCAAAACAAAGAGCATCCCGGCGGCAAACAATGAACAATCCATCTCAGATAACAGCAGAAAACAGACAGGCCAACGAGACAAGTGCATTTATCCGCTCAGCTATTCCTGAACTGAAGGAAAAGAAGGTGGGATTGAGGGTGAGAGGAGGGTTAATAGTAGATCTTTGCTGGAAGAAAAGAAAAAAAACATTGCAATTGAGGAAAATGGGAGAGCAGAAACGGACTGGATCACAGCCAAAGAGGAATTACAGAGCTGCCTGATGAAAGACAAGACAAAGCTAACAATAACTACTTGCATCCAAATTACTGAGGACGTATAATTTGGCCCAGTCATCTCTTCAATTAGGTTTTATCAGGGCACAAGCAGGAGGAATATGAGCCCGGGGCGATGGGAAATATGAAACATAAGGTGATTGATATTGGAAACAAAGCTTTCTCTGGCATGAATCCTGCTAACGTCATTATGAGTTTCCTTCGAGGCACATTTAACCTACATCTTGATTGGATTGTTTGCAACGAACAGGAGGGTCAATTCAATTCTGTGAATCGTCATAAGGGTCACTGACGATTGAGGCATTAAACACAGTTCACTGTGAAATGAAAGTTTTTTTATTGTCAGTCATAAATAACTGTTGTCGGATCATCTCACAGCTCAAACCTTCAGTGATTCTTTTGACAAACTGCTATTATGGTAAAAAAAAATGAAGCAAAAGCACTCCAGAACATGCTGGGTTGTTTTACACCAAATACAGGTAAAATATTGAACAACCCTATGGTTGGGTAAAATTTTTAATTCAAAATTTTAGCCCAACCATTAAGTATTCCATATTTTACCAAAAACTGGTTTAAAACAACCCAGCATACATTTTAATTTAGTTTTAAAACTAAATTGACTAAAACTAATATAAACTAATATATCATAAAAAGTATATAAATTACTTCTAACTATATGGCCTGCCTCACAGTGGCGCAGTGGGTAGCACGTTCGCCTCACAGCAAGAAGGTCGCTGGTTCGAGCCTCGGCTGGATCAGTTGCCGTTTCTGTGTGAAGTTTGCATGTTCTCCCTGTGTTGTCGTGGGTTTCCTCCGGGTGCTCCGGTTTCCCCCACAAGTCCAAAGACATGCGGTACAGGTGAATTGGGTAGACTAAAATTGTCCGTAGTGTATGAGTGTGAATGGGTGTGTATGGATGTTTCCCAGAGATGGGTTGCAGCTGGAAGGGCATCCGCTGCGTAAAACATATGCTGGATAAGTTGGCGGTTCATTCCGCTGTGGCGACCCCAGATTAATAAAGGGACTAAGCCGAAATGAAAATGAATGTATGAATGAATATATGGCCTGCGTATATCTGTATATGGCCTGAGATATCTGTAGGATCTGCATGTGAACAGTTCATGGCCTGGGTTAGAGGGATCTTAAATGATGTTACCTGTCCGTTTCCTCATTCTGGAGGTGCACACAAATAATCCTCACAGGTGTCCTAACTGTACATTGCAGCCAACTTATGTCTGATTTGCTGTCTGACCCGAAGCATACAGTAATGGAGAAACACAGAACTGAGTCAGTGGCAGGTTGAAATTATGCAGCTGACGAAGAAAGTACAACCTCATCTGCCTTTTTCACTATGGAGACAATGTGAGTGTCCCACTTGGTCCTGAGAAATGATGGCACCCAGGAACCTGAATGACTCCACTGCTGCCACAGTACTGTCCATGTTGCTGAGTGGGGGGAGAGCAGGGGGGTTTCTCCTGAAGTCTACAGCCATCTCCACTGTTTTCAGCTTGTTCAGCACCATGTCTAACTTCCTGTCTATATGCAGACTCGTCACCATTCTGAATGAGGTATATGACTGTCATGTTGTCTGCAAACTTCAGGAGACTGACAGAGGGACGTTCTGACAGAGATGCCCTCTGTCAAGCTCCTGAAGTTTGCAGAATAAACTTCAGAAACATTGATACAAATAACATTGACGCACCAATAATAACTAAAGCTGTGGCTGATAACCAACAAATAATCAACATAATTTTCTATACTTTTAATTTACTAATTACTGTACATTGCTTTCTTATTTATTTATTTTTTGCTAATTTAAAAAAAAAATAGTAAAACAATTGTTGTAAAAGGCACAAGTATTTTTAGGCAACGTTTTTTAGGCAACAGTATATAGAATGAAGACGATTTTGAAATGTGCTAAAGATCGCACGTGTTCTAAAATAAAATGATTAATGTAACCTAAATATAACATTCTACTAAATTGAAAACATTACATTTATTCATCCATTAATTTTC
>CAIGQW010054459.1:706692-733576 GCA_903798125.1 Danio choprae
ACACACACACACACACACACACACACACACACACACACACACACACAAACGCACACACGCACACACGGATAGATAGATAGATAGATAGATAGATAGATAGATAGATAGATAGATAGACAGACAGACAGACAGACAGACAGACAGACAGGCAGGCAGGCAGGCAGGCAGGCAGGCAGACAGACAGACAGACAGACAGACAGACATACAGACAGACAGACAGACAGACAGACAGATAGATAGAAAGATAGATAGATTGATAGATAGACAGACAGATTATATTCTTTGTCATTTAATATACTGATTTATTCTAATTTACTATCTACTTTCTCAATAAGTCTACATCTCTCAAGAAAACTGCTAAGTGGCATATTTGCTGTTTTAAATCTTAAGTGGAACTTCACAGGTGTAAACGGTTATACTTTCTTGTTAGCATGCATTATGTATCAGTCTTCCTCTGCTGGAATGGCCTGCATATGAATTATGGATGCTCAGGCGCAATCTATGACGTCCATTAAATCCAACTCCAACGTGTCCATTTTACCCCTTTTTTGTGACTGACAAAATAACATTTAAAAAAACATTTAGGATGATGTGGGATGTAGGGCACTAACTATTTAATACTTGCCACACAAGTATTTGACAATTATCAACAGATTTTATAGGTCAGGGCAGAACCAACTATTTTGTCCAGCCATGTTAACTGCAACTTTTTAACTAGAAGCTTTTTTTATAAATCACAGAAAACTTTAAACATTCACAGAAAACTTTAATACCAAACCAATGATTTTTATACAGAATCATAAAAGTAATCAACTTATTTTGTGCAAAACCTTTTATTCAATTTGATTCCTTAAGTGTCCATATACTGTAATACTAAAATTAAGTTCAAAGTTAAATAATTCATATTGCTTGAATGCAGTTTTCATAAACATGACAGAGAGAGAGACAGAGAGAGGAGAGAGAGAGAGAGAGAGAGAGAGAGAGAGAGAGAGAGAGAGAGAGAGAGAGAGAGAGAGAGAAAGACAACCACACACTCGTGAGTTATCATTTAAAACTAAGTTACAAAGAGAACTTTTCAGGGCTGTGCCATAGAAGAACCATCATTAGTTCCAAACAGAACCTGTTCTGTAAACAGTGCTTAAAATATTTAATAACCCTTTAAAAACCCAAACAACCTTTTCCACAATAAAGAACCTCTAAAACATTTAGAACATTATATAATAGATATTAATGGTTGTTTATGGAACCACAAAAGCTTACAATTAATACATCTGGTCTAACATAACAATGCCACTGAATTTAGATGAGACCTGACAAAGCACACAAAGAAACATCTGTAAAACATGCATCCATGATATATTTTAGTTGTGCTGTAGATAATATATGAAAACGTGACGCAATTTACCTGAATTCACCCCAGTCAGTGTATCCAAAATACAGAAGAACTCTTGCTAATTAGTTCATCTCCATATTAGACAATTTTTTACCCCGTGTGACATTAAATTAACTCATAAAAAGCTTTTAATCATTAAAAGTATTAGCCTTACATTCAGGCAACTTCAATATTAAGTAGGCTATAGGCTACTAAAACAATCACTAGCATTCCTGTGATGTAAATTCGCGCACAAATTTGCAACTGACATTAACGGACGACCCTTTAAAGCTAATTCCTCTAAAATTTCATTCTGGCCACCGAATTCCCCACCATCAAAAGCTCTTAGCAGCTCTGCCACTGAAGTGTAAGACTGTTTTGTCGCTAAACTGTAAGAAACACTGAATATATTCACCTGATTCGCTGGTCTTGTGGCTCAGTCGGTCTGTTGCTCCTGTATTTGGTGTCTTGAGGCGCAGGTGAGATGTTATCGTTACATTCCTTACCGTCTCTGTGAGCACTCGTGCCTTCAACTCTGAAATCCGTCCAAAACCTCCTCATAAAAACATAAGAGCTGTTATAGCTCCAGCCTTTTGAATTGCCACTTTTGGGGCGTGTCAGTAAGCCCGAAAACGGTGATAAAAGTTGCAGTTTGCGCACGCAATTCCTCGGGATACTTCTAAGCTCTTATCTGGACAGTTGAGGAGATAAAGGCAACAAGAGTCAAGATGTGTTTTGCCGTTTTCGTGACAATATCTCCAGCGTTTGCCACTTTGAATACAAAACAGAAGACGTGTTGGTCGTCTTGTCACGTAAGCTCCAGGCTGCACGCCCCTGACCGTGTGCTGGAAGTCTGCGCGGAGGCAGGTGTTTGGTTTATTCCACATGTGGAGTGTCTGTGTCACGGTCAGTCCAGCCCCTAGCACTGCTCCCGGCGAAGCGCTTTTAACCATCGAGAGGCCAGGAAATCAGCATCAGCATATCAATAGATCAATATACAACACTATAAACTGCTCTTTATATTTCATTTGCAAGTTTATTAATACTCACATGTGTAGATGTTTGTATGATGCCATTTATATGGTTTACTGTTTTCTAGACAAATATTGAGTATACATTTTTTTTGTTTGTTTTCTGTCAGATTCTACTGTGAGAACTTAGACCATGGTGTTCTCCAGTGTTGATTAACATCTTTATCCTTTTCCCCCTGAATAATAATATTAATAGCCTATTCTAAACAATAACCCATTTTTGTTAACAATTAACATTTGTATTGTAAGAATTAAAACAATAATGGCAATATAGAAAAAATGGTAACACTATGAAATTACAATAACTGTATATAATTGTATACAAGAAATATATTATATAATATATATATTGATGATTGCTTTTTGAATTGGATTTTTTTAATTGAATTTTGTATATGTTGTATAAATAGCCTTTATATTTTTACTATACTATATCTTTTCCTTTCCTTTTTTGTTTTGTTTTGAAAGAGACTAAGATATTCCAGTTCTACAGAAGTGCCATCGGTTCAGCAGATTCTTCACGGTATGTATTCAATGTGGTGTGTCCTGTCTGTCTTTCTCGCCTCATTAGACGCACACATCACTAACTGCTGCAAACAGGGTGACAGACAGTTGTCAAGCTGTTGTGCAGGAGACCCATTGCAGTGCATCTGTGACCGATCTGTTTGTCCCACCAGAAAAGTGTTTTTCAAATTCCCAAAGTTCTTCAGCGTCCGGCTGCGTGACTCACAACGACGGGACGAAACACATCAGAGGGGGTGTGAAGGGTGAAAGGACGCACTCTTGCACAAAAAAAAAACTCGCAACTCTGTATTTTCGACACAAAAGGCCCTTGGTGTGTGTTCATTCTGGGGCCTCCGACGCACACATCAGGACGCCAGTGCTTAGTCAGAATGTACAAATGTTGTATGTTGCCTTTATAATATATAATTCAAGAGTCAGTCAGTGGAAGGGCGTGTAAAAGGTTTTACCCTTGCCTTTTCAGCTGATTAAAAAAGACGGTCTGCTTTTCATGACATCACACAATGTGCCCTTTTCTTATACTGCTGCGGATGTGGAGGTGGTTTCTTGTCTTTCTTTCTCTTTGTGGGAGGCATCCTTTATTCTCCTCTGAGAGGAAGTGACTCAAGTCGACTTTAAGTTCAGGTTTCCGTGTGATTTTCACCCACAATGCACTAAAGCCCCACCAGCTCCACTATCTTCCATTCAGCCAAGCATTCTCCCACGTCAGAGACACTTTACACTGTCCGCAGCTTTACGACCACAGACTAAGAAGTTTAATTGCCTAATATATGAGGTTATTTGGTCTAAACGGTGCAGTAAAACCTTGCATCGATGAGAAAACGCTCACAAACAGTCATGATTAAGTGAATTGCGAAAAGTGAAAACTCTTTCTTATATTCACTTACACATTTGACCTTTGTATCTCGTCTGAACATGCTGTTCCTATGGCAACTCAAAAGTTGACGACCTAATGCTACAGCTATATTTTTCCCTTTGTTACGAACTTTGACAGACCTTTTAAGTGACCGTCTCATGTTTGTGAAGGCTCGGATTCATGAAAAAAAAAACTTTTGTGTGAAATTTATCCTCCTTTATAGTTTCCTTGATTTGATTTAATATGCATTGTAAGGACTGAAAAGGCTCTATTTGAATTGTGAAGAGCTCGGATGAATGCAGAAAGTGTCATGCTTTCAGTAGTAAGTTGATAGAATATGTTCTCGGGCATGTTCAGCAAGCCAGTTGGTTTTTGTTGAAAAATGTTGGCCTTTCTTTCACTGGAGTGAATAAAAAGGGATTTGCAAGATCAAAACAAGAGTTACAGAAACAAATCTATCATGTGTATGTGGGACTCATTAATCCAGCCTGTGCTTCTGTGAAAGACTACAGGCTGGGTGTCAGGTCATGTTTGGCGTTAAGGGGGAACTAGCGAGTCAATGACAAATAAGAGTCTCTACAATGTAGAAAAGATAAAATATTTATATGATGTTTTAATTATGGGGCGACGCGGTGGCACAGTGGTTAGCACAATCGCGACGCCTCAAAGCAAGAAGGTCGCTGGTTCGAGCCTCAGCTGGGTCAGTTGGTATTTCTGTGTGGAGTTTGCATGTTCTCCCCGTGTTCACGTGAGTTTCCTTCGAGTGCTCTGGTTTCCCCCCACAGTCCAAAGACATGTGCTATAGGTGAATTGGGAAAGCTAAATTGTCCGTAGTGTATGTGTGTGAATGAGAGTGTATGGATGTTTCCCATTGATGGGTTGCGGCTGGAAGGGCATCCGCTGCGTAAAACATATGCTGGATAAGTTGCTAGTTCATTCTGTGGCGACCCCAGATTAATAAAGGGACTAAGCCAAGAAGAAAATGAATGAATGTTTTAATTATGCGCATATATGCACTGTTTAAGACCTGGTTTCACATGGTCATTAATAAAAAAAATAATAATTGGTTATGGTTGTTCCTGAAGTAATTTGCACTGGTTTATGCACTGTGTTACATATTATGAAAATGATTTGTATTAGAATGAGTGCTGTTCAATACTTGTATGAGATCAGGGGACGTTCCATGTCATGGTCACATAAGCACGTTACAAAGAGGACATTTTGGATGTTAATATTACATTACCTACATGGTTCTGTTTGTCATATAATAACATGACTTGATTATTTTATTATGATTGGTTGTTTTATGATATCTTAAGAACAATACAATATAATATTACCCCTTGTGTGCTGTTGGGGATGTTTTCATCCACTCAGGGGTTTTGAGTCTTAAGTTGGCCACAACTTTCTCTGTGTTTCAGCAAATGAAATGGTTTCTGGTGACAAATCTTATTTTGACACATATTTTGGGAAAATGCTTTGAAAATTAACCCCCCCCAAAAAATACACTCTTCCCAGTTTTACCTCTTCCCAACAGGGAAAACGACCAACAATCAAGAATTCATGATGGTGTCAAGGCTTTGCAATCAAAAAATGTTGTTATAATGGAAGTCAATGGGGAAAAAACAGTCACCAACATAAAAAAAGGCTAATCAATTTGAACAATACACAAGGGTTAATATAACATTGCCACAAGGTTCTCTGTTGGTCATATAATTCTACATTGGTTATTTCATGGTCAAATAAAAATGTTACTAAAATGTCATAGGGACATTAACAGAATGTTCCCATATGGTTCTCTGTTGGTCATATAATAACATGCAAACATATTACTAGCTTTATCATTAGTGAATTTTATGTTGGACAATAAAGATCCATTGGGTTAAATTAAGTCTGGTCTCATGTTTGAGTTACAAGAACAACCACAGTCCCACAGAGTCTGCTCTGCTCACAAGGCACAGTGTGGTTCATATGTGCGAATCGGCAGAGATTTGAATTCTACAAATAGTGCTACATTTCAAAGCAGACTCAACACTAGTACTAGTCTGTGGTTGTCATAAGCTGTCAAATGCAGCTTTACAAAGCTCAACAGCTCTGGCTGCTCAATATGTCCCGCCTTGTCTTCCTGTTTCATGGGAAATTATGTCAACACAATGAATAACGCTTCAAGTTTCAAGCATGAGCATCTTAAATGTCATGTCATTGACCCTTACACCATCTTACTCTAATAAACCAAAATGTGTCATTTCCTCCCAACAGCAGTCCTAGAGTGAACCTCCAATATGCAGAGAAAAGGAGAGGATCCACGGAAAAGTTAAGAGCTGGAGGGCTGTGGGAGTGTAAAGTACATCTGTCTTAGGAGATAAATCTGTCAGCACCTTAGCAGCGGCCCACGGGATGCCCAGGATGGATGAGTGTATAAGCGCCCTGCTTCATCAAAGATGGATGCGGTGCCATGAGATTTCGGGTTGATAAAAGTCCCACTGAGAAGCCTTTTCCCTTTTTTTCCCAGCACACTTTGGTTTCATCTTGATTGCAAATGCAATCTCCCGAGGCATGATGTTCCTCCAAGAATGGGTAATGGGCAATTTATACACAAAAGCCGAAAAATGTGCACACATGCTTTGTTTACTATAGTTAAAAGGGATGCGTTTTTGATAAAATAACAGGACGCTTTGCTCAATGGTACATATTTACTGATGTGTTGCCACAGAGTGAGTCAAAACACATATTGGAGGGTAGACGGGTGGAAAGAGTGCGCGGGACGCCTGAAGGCTGCGGCTGCTGCTGCCTCTGGTGATCCTTCAGATAAAAACCATTTATCTGCTCACCACGGCTGTCAGAGGCCCTGCTAATTAGCTTTACCATTCATCTCTCTCCTTCTTTCCTTCTGTCTATCTCACACTCTTTCCATTCCCTCGCTCCTACCCTCTCCATCACACTCCGTCTCAGTCTCCTTCACTCGCTGACCTTCTTTCTTCTGCTCGGTGGGTTTCATTTGACTATATTAGTGCACTTTTTTGACTCCAGTGTAGACTACAATATGGATGGGAGCTTGATTCTGCTACAGGACAAAAAAATTAGAGAAGTTTAAAAGTAATTATGGCTTTTTCTTCACAATTCTGACCTTTTCCTCAGTTCATAATTCATAAGGAAAAAAAATGTCAAAATGTGAGGTAAAAATGTCACAATTATCCTTTTTATTTATTTATAGAATTACTACTTATTACTACTTACAGTGTGTATACTATAATATGGATGGAGGCTTGTTTCTGCTACAGGATAATAAAATATAAAAGTTAATTACAGCTTTTTCTTCACAATTCAGATGTTTTTTTTCCCTCTCATAACTCATGAAAGGAAAAATGTCAAAACGTGTGAGGTAAAAATGCCACAATTATCAGTAACACTTTAAAATAAGGGTGTATTAGTTCATTTAAGCATTTTCTAACAAGAACAAACACTTAACAATACATTTATTACAGTATTTATTAATGTTTTTAAATTTATGTAATGAGATATGGTTGTCCATTGTTAGTTCATGTGAGCTTGCAGTGCGTTACCTAATGTTGACAAGCATGAATTTAGATTTTTAATAATGGGTTAGTAAATGTTGACCTATATGATTAATAAATGCTGTACAATATTGTTCATACTGGGCAGCACGGTGGCGCAGTGGGTAGCACGATCGCCTCACAGCAAGAAGGTCGCTGGTTTGAGCCTCGGCTGGGTCAGTTGCCATTTCTGTGTGGAGTTTGCATGTTCTCCCCGTGTTCGCGTGGGTTTCCTCCGGGTGCTCCGGTTTCCCCCACAAGTCCAAAGACATGCGCTATAGGTGAATTGGGTAGGCTAATTATCTGTAGTGTATGTGTGTGAATGAGTGTGTGTGGATGTTTCCCAGTGATGGGTTGCAGCTGGAAGGGCATCCGCTGTTTAAAACATATGCTGGATAAGTTGGCGGTTCATTCTGCTGTGGCGACCCCAGATTAATAAAGGGACTAAGCTGAAAAGAAAATGAATGAATGAATTGTTCATACTTTATATAAAATAACTAACATTAACAAACGAAACCTTAAAGTGTGACCCAATTTTCTTTTTTATTTATTTAAAGAATTACTACACTACTTACTTACGACTACATCCATTGTTGCTTTATTTGTTGTTCTGATTGACTGTGAAATTTACTAGCAAATTGTTATTGATCGTATTTGATCAATCTGGTATTATGGATATCTTACAGAAAATGCAGACTAATATTAGAATTCTTTTTAAAAAGGTGAAAGGAAAAAAAGGTTAAAACCAAGATCCCTGATCCTCAATTATTCATCCTGACAAAACAGCAACATGAGTTACAATGAGTCATGATCAGCAACATGGAAATAATGCATATCATTAATTCATGAATTGAATGTAAAAGGGTTTGAGATTGACTGTGTCTGCAGTAAACACACAAGAGGACTATAAATGTGGAGGATATCTGATCAAATGCAGTCTTGTGCGGCTTATTGCTTAACTTGAAATATTTTATAAATATAAAATATTGTATTGATGATTAAAAATAATTTATATTCAAAAAGATATTTTCTAAAACTTAATGAAAATATAATCCTTACCCTTTCAAATGAGAGCTCAATTAATTTAATTTAATACAGTATACACTATTCCATTTCCACTTGAGAAGGTTGAAGATTGATTTTTTGCTTCATGAAGGTCACATATTTTCTACAGTCTCTATAAAGCGTGATATCTCCTTGTCCTATAACAGCACTACAGCTCTATTCCCACTGGCTGCTTTGCTTTTACAAACAGGGCAGGCCTTTGCTAGTGGAATATTTATAGCATTGCATTAAGCATTAAATCAAAGGTTTTAAGTGTACCATTGCAACATCGGCAATCCTCTGTTGAGGCCTGCCCAAAAATGCCTGCCCTTCGGCTGTTTGCAGAGCTGTGCTGTTTCCATTCGATTCTGAGCTTCATTACACATTGACCTCGCTTATGTCAAGACCTGAGCTACTGGTTAACATGCAGCCAGAGGTGACAAGGGCCAAGCTAAGTTTACCCTGTGGATCACACATTTCCATAAGAAAATATATGCTGGGTTTTATGGATGTGTTTGACCTCTGAAGGTTAAATCTCAGATAATGCTGCGTGTAAAGACTGTTGAATTGATTATGAAAACATGGAAAGCATCAGCTCACGTGAGCAAGCACAGCAGTCCAAGCACAGGCATCCGAATGGAGATAAGAGCATTTGACAATGACATCACTCTACTTTGAGCTTAGGAAAGCTTATCTCATCGCTTTTGCAGTCCCTCAGACCCCCATAACCACGAGCCTGTGCTGTCTGGAGGCGCATCATGTACACAAGTCAAAACAAACCCTGTATGGAAAAAAAGGATGGAATCCCAATATTCTACATGAAAATTGATGTTGTTTTTCCATTTGAGAAGGTAATGAATGCTAATCTTACATATTGAAATGTTTATTTGTTCTTTTATTAAGGAAGCAACTTAGAAGAACCAACTTCTGTTTGGTTATTATCTTTGTTATACTGCCCTCTTGTGGGTAGACACGAAAAACCCTTGAAAGGTGTTTTTAAAAGAATTAAAAAAACGAAAGATTGAAGTTAATTTACTCACCCTCAGGTCTTCCGAGATGTAGGTGAATTTTTGTTCTTCGGTGAACAAGACTTTAGCTGAAACTGGTTTTAGCTGGTCCTTGTGATTCGTATTTTGAAAAATAAATAAATCATTATAATCTCGTCGTCAGTAGTCGTTGTTAGGTGCTTTTCAGTATTTACTTTCAGTCTTTTATAAATGGGGTGCCAGTCATAACAGAGGCCTATTTTTGACTTCTGGTCAATGTTGTGTAGCCCATAGTTGTGCTGAATAAAGCTCACACTGTAACATTTGTGGAAACATTATGTTACCTCAAGGTTTCGTGGTTAAATGTTAATCATCAGCAGACGCAAGAGCTCATTTCAAAACCATTTCTAAGCAACCTCTGCTCTTCACCACAAAAAAAGTCATCATAATATACAGCAGTAAATCCCAATATAACAGAAAATGTAAATTCTAAATTGCCAAGCAAAAGGGGTTAACAACACATTAAACAAACTAACACTAACATTTCTCTAAATATTATCCTAATGCCAATCAAGCATCATGGGAACTACTAGTTCAGTTTAAGTTCTGATTGATGACAATTAGATTTTGAGTTGAGTTTGAGTCTGAACTTCTGTATCTTAAACCGCAGTGGGTAGCGCTGTCGCCTCACAGCAAGAAGGTCGCTGGTTTGAGCCTCGGCTTGGTCAGTTTGCATTTCTGTGTGGAGATTGCATGTTCTCCCCGTCAAAGACATGCGCTATAGGTGAATTGGGTTAGCTAAATTGTCCGCAGTATATGTGTGTGAATGAGTGTATGGGTGTTTCCCAGTGATGGGTTGCAGCTGGAAGGGCATCCGCAGCATAAAACATATGCTGGATAAGTTGGCGGTTCGTTCCGCTGTGGCGACCCCTGATTAGTAAAGGGACTAAGCCGAAAAGAAAATGAATGCACTAAAGCTCAGATTCACATGAACAGAGGTCAAATCTAAATCTTTTACCCTCACACAAAATTTCCAGTCTCATGGATTCCTGGTTAATGCCAGTGCCTGATTTTAGCATGTGAATAAATCAGATAAACACCTTCATGCCTAAAAACATTACAGCTGTTCATTTGATCAGTTTCTTGGAGAATAAGAGACAGGAGGCCACACACAATTGAATGAAAAGACAAACCTTTATTTGACATGGAAAAACAAACCAAAAAAAAAAACCCAAACACATATTTAAAAATTGTAGTTCGCTATAAAATTTAGCACACAAAATATAGCTTTTCTTTGATATTGTAGGTCAATTTCACTCTAATACAAATTATAAACCCTTTTTTAAGGGAACAGATTATTTACAAACCACTGGCCTTGCAGAAGAAGTACAACCCAATATACTTACAGAGTTAACAGCTTTTCATTTTTTAAACCAGATTTTTTTACAGGTCAAAACTCATAATCAATGTAAACAAAATGTTTTTTTGTTTTTTTTAAACAGTTTCCTTACTATGAATTCCAATAATAAACATTTATAATGATTTCCCTCTATAATGACTGACTGAAGTTAAGGAAAACATATTATTGCAAGGGAGTAGAGGAACGACTATTAGAAATAAATGATATGAATAGAAAAGTCGATGGAACGAACGTGTACATATTCACTATTTTTACAATATTATCCAAGCATTTAATTAAAAACGGGTGTACACATCATGAAAAACAACAACAAAACAGCCTTGCCACAATTTTGCTCATTTAAATAAGATTACAGCTGCTCTTTGCAGTGAATAAATGCTAGCGTGCACGTGTCGACAGTGTGTAGATATCCAACTTAAATGACAAAAGTAGTTTCAGAAATCGTATGACACTAAACATCATAGCAAGAGGTATGAAGTGTCAGGATAATAGCTGCTTATGTAAACAAGGTGAAATAATCTAACAGTTATTTAAAAGTTCATCAGCGCACAAACATTCCTGTGGTGTTATGAATTAAAGACTAAATCGAATGAATGAGACTTTTGGAGGGAAACACGCCTGTAAGAGTAAACATCCCTGAGTTACCTAGATTTGGTTCAGAATGAAGTGCATTTCAGAATGTCTGCCTGTTTTTATTATTACTAAAATGCGGTTGTAGAATTTAAGAACAATAAGAAGGCAGGAAACACGTTGCTTCATGATGTTAGAATTCTGGAGACAAGAATAAAAAAGGAACAGAGTTAACCAAAATATTATAGAAGTGACTGAAAAATATGATTAGACCCTTAAAATGTACATCAAAAATATGGTGTGTGGTTTTTTTTTTTACAGCTGGTCATGATTATATAAACTCCTATTGTGGGAATACACTTGCAAGTGACAGACAATGCTACTTTATTTCATAAAGGAAAAGAGAAGAATAAACTGACGAAAGAAAAACTAAGAGCAGTCTATAATCCCAAGCTTTAAACAGTCAGTTCAGAGATAAAAAGGGGTGTTTTGGGGATCAGTAGCCCTCTCCGTGAAATTTATTTAAGTGTAAAATGTGATGAAATCTTAAAGAAACTAGATGTTTTCAGAGGAGTGCACGCTTCGAATATTCATGGTGATTTGTAAGTACCATCTACAATGAAGACATAGTTAAACCCTGATCATTAACCACACAGAGTCTTAGTTATCCAGGAAACAGTAAAATAGATCATAGAAAACTCTAATGATGCTATTCTGCATAAAATGGGAGACAACCACGTCCTAACTCTTCTCTTCATCCACATCAATATCTTCCTCTTCCTCTCCTTGCTCTCTAGCCTCACAACCACCAGAGTCATGTGACACCTCTACTTCCTCAACATCCACTTCCTCTTCATCTCTCTCTTCGTAAGAGGATTCCCCCTCATCTCTTTCATTCTCCTCTGAACCTAAAAGAAAAAAAAAAAAGGTCAAGCATGCTGTCCTTTTAAAATGCTGTCAAACCCTTTGGGAAATTTTCACACTGTTAATAGGTGTGAACTACATTTTGTGAGATTTCAAGAGAGGTATTTGTGTTGCACATCATAAAAGACACTGAACATTTTGTCATCATCTTCGCACCCTTCACTTGTTTCAAACCTGTATGAATTCTTTTTTTCTGTTGAACACAAAAGATGATATTTTAAAGAAAGCTGAAAACCATTGACTTCCATAGTATTTGTATTTCCTACTAGGAAAGTCAATGGTTACAAATTCCTTGCTTTCTTTAAAATATCTTCTTTTGTAAACAAAATAAAGAAGCTCATAAAGGATTGGTATTACTTGAGGGTGAGAAAATAGTGAGTAAATTTTCATTTTTGTGTGAACTATCCCTTTAAATTTTAATTGTGGGTGAAAACCGGTAAATTGTGTGTTTTTTGCCACTTAATTATTAACAACAGCACACACTTTATTGACAGACGCTTCCATCTTTGACATTGTAGCAACAGTAATTGTTTGTTTTTGCTTTGAATATTACGCAAGACATCAATTAATCTGCCTTACTGGTGTAACCGGTGATTGGTTTGCCCAAGCTTTATAAACACTGCAACACTACATTCAAAATAGAAACGGTTCTGCATTTATTTAGAGTATTGGATCACACCTTGTGACCATGTGTTGGGTGAGATAACAAAATCATGTAAAAAATAAATAAATAAATAAATAATTTAAAAAAGACGAATGTATTTATTTCAATATTTATTTATTATTTTTGTGCGTAGCAGTCAACTGTAGGGGGGAGGGTGTACCATAAACACATCTAAATATCAAAATGAATCCCCAATATTATTTTTCTATGTGTTTATGGGACACAACTTTGTGAGCCAAGTTGTCCCATAAACACATAGAAAAATAATGTTGGGGATTCATTTTGATATTTAGATGTGGTTGTGGTACACCCTCCCCCCCTGGCGATATGATTTACACTGTGGTAATCATTGCAACATTTTACATATCAAAGTTTACTACCCTTTTTTCTGTACAAAGTAGGGCATCAAGTTTGTTTGGAGCACACTCTTCAAGCATTGCCATGCCATCTAACGTAAGCATTTTTGGCCTCTTGGCTCAAAGTAATCATGTTTCTGGAGTTATGGAAGACGACAAATGTGTGTCATGATATTTTGGTTATAGGCCTGTATTAATGTGTTTTCAATGATCTAATAATGAGTGGTCAGCTCAGATACATCACACAGGGCGTCAGCATCAACGCTTCCCATTCATTTTGAATGGGTGACGTCAAGCGTTGCCAAACTGAATTTTGGATTTGATGGCACTGCTTCAGCGGCGTTGCTTGTTGCAGAAGTTGGGAATTTATAGATTTTTCAAGTGCCAGTGGAAGCGTCAGCCAATCAGATCGCTTTATGCAAATACCCCAACTAAGACAGTAGCCAGTTGCAGTTTAATTTCATTGGCTGATGCTGCTATGATGATCGTGTCAACCCCTACTTCAGACACGCCATCTGTCAAGCGTTGTGAGCTGAAGCCCCACGTGAATGGAGCGTTACTGTTTCTAATTGATATTAATGTCCACCTCATGACCCCTCAATGCTTAATGTGACACACGAGTACTGGCCAAACTGTGTGTGTACAGAACAAGATTATTGTGTTAGTGGTCTCATTCCAATCCCCTCAGACCTTGTTTTCATCTTCAGAACACTAAGATACTCTGGAGGAAATCTGAGAGCTCCCTCATTCTCCATAGACAGCAATGGTCAAGACTCATCCAAAAGTCCTGAAAGGTACCAAAAAAAAACATCTTCAAAACAGTCCATGTGTCTTCAGAGGTTCAATCAGAATATAATGAAGCTACGAGAATACATTTGCGTGCACATAAAACAACCATAACAACTTTGTGCATTTTTTCCCCCTCAGTGTCAGTATAGGTGCACGTATAGGTGCACGTTCATGAGTGCTGTGCACTTATATATACCCTGGACGCCAGTGGGGGACTTCCTGTTTGAAACAACTTGCAGGCACATCTGAGATATAAGCCAGTAAAGTGACCGAGTGCATAAACATGCACTAAGAAGAAGAAACTGTCGAATAGTTGTTATTTATGTATTAAGTGCACTCAACCTTCTTCTCGGAGCTTGATAATTTTTGATTGAACTACTGAGGGCACATGGTCTGCTTTGAGAATTTTTTTTTTTTCTTTGTTTTCTTTTTGAGTCTGGACATTGCTGTCTTTGGAGGATGAGGGAGCTCTTGGAATTCATCCAAAAAATCCATTTTGTGTTCTGAAGATCAACGAAAGTCTCTGAGGTAATTAATTACAATTTAACATTTTTAAGTGAACCTTTTAAGTACTAAAAGGTTAACTAACAACCACATTTAACCGCAGTGGCCTAAATGAGATTATGAGATGTAAAGCTCACCTCCACCATGGTCATCATCTTCATCATCCTCCCGTCCCAGGCTTTGGCTATTCTGCTCTTCGTCTTCATCTGAATCTGAGATGATCACACACTCATCTCTATTACTGCTGCCCTGAGGTTTAGGAGCACTGCTGGAGAATAGAAGTTGGTGTACAAAAAATTACATATCAGAAAACAATGTTTTGGATGAGGAATTTATAAGTGTTTTAGGCCTAAATTACCTGCCATTCTCTCGTGGCTCCCAAAGTGGTGTTAAATAATACCTCAAAGGGTTTCTGTACAGGTCTTCCCTCAAGATCTAGAACAAAATGAAAGAAGTTAACTGTTTTGCTGGATTATAGAGCTATTTTGTTCATTTTCTGTATGTAACCTCATGAGAGATGTACCTGTGCTATGTCATCCCGTCCTGGGTTGCTGTGGTCACTGAACCAATGGAAGAAGCTCTGATAGACACCCTGCGATGTTCGCCGTGGTTCTCCACTCCCAACCAGATTCTGCCCTCTGTGCCACAAAATTGGGTTTGAGAAGGACACTGGAGACCCTGAGTAATAAATGCAGATGGCGTTGCATTAATATTTTTGTCTGCTTATGTATAAAAAGGGGTGAACTGTGATCATGTTTAGCTCACCTCCCATACCGAGATGAAGCTCTTTCACAATCATTTTATTTTGAAAGAAAGGATTTCGCCGGAAATGGAAGCAGATGCGGTATCCAAGTTTGTTGTTCTTGAAAGACTCGATCTGTTTAATGATAAGCATATTACAAATCTAGCTAATTTGCATGATTTAACACCAGTTTCAGCAAGAAGTTAATTTTATGAAAAACGTTTTACCTCTAAGTTAGTCATGTAGCTAAGAGCGTCTTCATCAGTCTCATCGATATGTGCTGATAAATGAGGATGATTCAGAAGCTGATGAGCTTTAAGTTAAGAGCTCAAACATCTGGAATTCAGAATTCTTTAGTGCAAACATTTTTATGCAAATAGAAAACAAATATGAATATGCTAGCTATACATCTATGTAAACTTTACTACACAAGCATGATCTTCAATTATAAAGTATTCTTCAAAATATCTTCTTTTATATTCAACAGAACAAAGAAACTCAAAGACTTGAGAGACGTGATGTGAGAGAGAGTAAATGATGAGGTAATTTTAACTTCTGGGTGAACTATATGCCTTTAAGGTTCACTAGGCACAACATCAAAAAACAAATTAATTTCAATTTGAAATGTTTATATTTTGTCACTGCCCTTAAAAACACTAGGTTTTGCCTATTTGTCAAAAATGTTTCAACAAAGTCTTATACAATCACTATATATAAGACATATTATACATATTTGAACTACCACAGATCAAAATAAGCATTCCAATAAGCAAAGCACGCCTAATTAAGTAATTAACATGATTTCACCCATATTTTGACACTGTGGAACTTCGTGTGAGTGTTTCTTTTCTGTCACACAACATAACTGACAATTAAAGAATTATGCTAGAAGCTAAAGGATTTGTGTTGTCGGCGACAGATCTCATAGCCATGCGTTTAAGGATACAGCGGTGACCCAGAAGCCCGGGACGGCCTGTGTGATGGCGCTGCGCTGGTCCAGGTGAGGGCGTCTCTGGCGGCTCAGCTTCATCTCCAGGCGCTGATGCAGACGCGCGCCTTTCTTTTCCAGCGCGTCCAGCCGCATCTGTACCTGTGCGAGCAGCGCCACCGACTGCCGTACCTCCGGGGCCATCTTCACCGACACTATGGCACATTCGCCATCCTCGTTATCCTCATTATCAGAGGCGGCAGACGAACTCGCAGTGGAGGAAGAGCCTGGCAGAGAGTCTTCATCCTCCTCTTCCTCCTCCTCATCATCATCATCCACAAACGATGGATCTTCTCGGTCTTCGCAGATCAGCAAGGATGAGGAGCTGTCCGCAGCGGCAGCCTCCGTCCTCCTCTCGCTCTGGGAGCAACCGGGACGATTAGACTTATCCCTTGACTTCTCTCTGCTCGCTTTTTTAGACGAGCAGGGCATTTCTTTACAGTCATCGTCCGCGTCTCCGCCAGTCAAACTGGCAAGCGCTTCTGCAGCGGCGATGGCAGCGGAGTCTGACGGCTGGCGCGCGCTCTCGCCTCCAATAACATTAACGTTAGCCTGTCCGGTGCTCACCCGAGCGGCTGCTTCGTCTTCAGTCACCCCAGTCTCCTTAGCTCCTTCAGAAGGCTCGGCTCCATCTTTTGGTTCACCATTCCCAACTTTCTCGGGCTCTGCGTCCTCCCGAGGCTCATTTCTCTGTTCCTCGTCACTTACTTTCGCCTGTTTGAGCTGCGTGGACTCGCACTGTCCGCTCGGACTTGCACTTCTTTTCCTCGTGTTAGTTTCGGACGGCTGGCTGCTGTCCGAGTTCGTACTCATGATACTGACTAGTTGTAACTTTTTATCAGACGTATATGTTTATTTCCTAACGGACAATTATTTTACCTGCGGGACTCTATCCTTAGCCCGCTCTCGCATTACAGCACTGCCCGTTTCCAAGTCTGCGCAAATGTCAGCAGGCCTAGCATGCTATCTAACGCTGAATGATGCTAGTTCAGAATCCTCGCTGACTGTCGCATGTCGAAAATTTTCGTTTGTATTTGTGCACAGTATTAGTAATGTTGAGTTTATTCCTCCTTAAGAGTCACAATTCGTCTAAAAACGTCCAGTTCTGTTGTATTTGTTTACAGTTTGTCCTTCCGTTCGCCATTTATCCGAGGCTTTACATACGAGAGAGAAAACAATGCTCCGATTGGCTGAAATGCACCGCGCAAAAATCTCTCGGCCAATCGTAGACGAGGTACTGCAGTAAGTGACGAGCCATCGAGTACGTCAGCACAGCGTTGCGTTGACGCATTGTGAAACATTTCTAAAACTAACTGTTGTAACTTATATTATATTTTAGTTAATCAGAAGCACAACTTCATGTTGTATAACGTGTAATGCACTGAAAATCAGTCTAACAGTGCTGGATTGGATTGCTTTATTTGCGTATATCAAACAGGACAATTAGTAAAAATACGATATAAAATAAAACGTCTAACAACATATCATCAACATTGATTAATCTTATTAAATGTATTTACATACTTTATGATGTCATTAGGCATTTTATAATGCTTTTAATTTAATCAGCATATTCAAATGTATGAAAGATAATGACAATTTCAAATTTCCACTTTGGTAAATAATATACATTCTTAGGATATAGTCAGAATTTATGTATATTTATGCTGCACATTTATGTAAACAATGTAATTTACATAACATTGATCTGGTTTTCAAGCTATTAACAATATTAGTTGTTGAATCTTATTGTAACCAGTTAATCAGGGCCTCACATCTGGTACGTTTCACCTTGTGGAGTCAGAGGAAACAGCTGAAAAGGTGCCATCCAGTCCACATCATGATCCCTGGAGAGAAAAAAGTGGTATAATTTGATTCACTCATTAAAGCCACTTCATCAGATCCATTCAAACGTTCATATGTTTTTCATTTACAGTACCAATCAGCCATTTTTAACCATCTTTTAACCTTCTTGTATTTACACATACAACCAATTATACAACAACAGTGCAATATAAAGTTGCAGTGGTCCATATGATGATCACATGAGTTTACCTGTGTAACTTTTGACCTTTTCTTCTAAGAAATTCCTCTTCATCCACAGTCCAAACAGAACCTTTCCTTCCTTCAACACGCACAAAGCACTTATGAAGACTGAGGTTATGTCGAACCGCGTTCTACACACGGACAGAGAGAAGAAGAATTACTTATACATTCAAGTTACGTCTTAGTCATCCACAACACTGTAATATCACAGTCGGGTCATCAAGTTATTCTGTCATTGACATGCAAGCGCAACTTCTGAAAGTTTTCAGGTGTATATACACAACAGAGGCTGTGGGTTTCAGGATTGGCTTGTTTGTGGCCAATGAGTCATGGAATGACAAATAAAAGTGTACAGTACAAGCACTGCAACTCATACCTTCCATGTAGCAGTGTTGTGACGGAAGTAGAAAAACATGCTGGTAAACCACTGATAAATTTCTTTCAGAGTAAGCTGCTTTTCTGGAGACTTCAGGATTGCCTGACATAGCGTAACATTGTTAATGTGACTGACAGGAAATGAAAAGGTAACATGCAGGATGTTAATTCAGCAGTACTTACCCATCGTATCATGGAGGCGTAGGTGAAAGGTGGCCTCATGTTTGTGAACTTGTAATACTCAAAGCTGGGGATAATCCCTATGGGCAGGAATAGAAAACAATAACACATACTGTGTTGTGTGTGTAGAGATATGAATGACTGATGTTGTCTAATTAAATTAACAAGCTAGATTTCCGAATTTGTGTATGATTTACAGTATGATTTGAGTGACCTGGTATAACTTGTGAGGTAGAGATCTGCCAGTATCCTTGTGTTAGCACATCAGTTGCCGCTCTCTCACGGTCATAGTGATCATTTGATGATGCAGGTTGCAGAAGTCCTGACAGATGTGCCGACTTTTCCACACTGTTGCCACCCTAAGATCAGAAGGGGAAAATTACATCTATATATTATTTTGGCCATTAAATATCACCTGGCCTTCGTCAGGCCCTAAAATGTAGCTAAAGGCTAACAACAAATGACAACCAGAACCTAAACAGATCCCACAGTCATGATGGAATAATTTGATCAACGGCATTAGAGTATCTGTCACTCACACAGGGTTTTGACTTGGCTTTTATAACTCTCCCTGTTTCAGTTTTCTAGATTAGTTGAGGATCATTGTTGTCTGGTTTGATGTAATTTCAGTTCAGAATAGTCTCGACAATATACACTGGTGTAAAAATGAATCTATTAACCAGTTAAAAAGCAAAATTAAAATCCCTTTATCAGCATACATGACAGTTAGCTGATATGAGACTGCAATGTTTATTACATACCTTCCAAAAATACTACCATTTTTCTAGTGTCCATACAAAGATATTATAGTTTTAAAACTAATGTCTATAGACATATTCTTACCTAGTAAGTGTTCTTGATCCCTAATTTTTTAAAATTGTTTTAAACAGACCATAAACTGTTTGCTGTTAATGAATTTAGCAAGTGGAGCTTTACAGCCCTCCTTCCTTATTTACTTTCATCATATTAAAAAGTAACAGCTGGTTCTCACTTTTTGTGTTCCAGCAATGCAAATTTTCATTCCCTGCACGTGGTTGTTAATTATTTACTCAAGCAGCACATTTAATATGGCTTTTATCTAGCTTGGTTAATGTTTTTTTTTTCTTAGTTTGAAATGTAAACAGCTGAAGTATCCATTCTGTAAAATTTTTATTCTTTTCAAATATTTCTCCAGTGGTGTTCAACCGACTACGGACATTTTCACAGTATTTCTTTTAATATTTTTTATTCTGGAAAGTCTTATTTCTTTTATTTTGACTAGAATAAAAGCAATTTTGGGCGGTGCGGTGGCGCAGTGGGTAGCGATGTCCCCTCGCAGCAAGAAGATCGCTGGTTCGAGGCTTGGCTGGGTCAGTTGGCGTTTCTGTGTGGAGTTTGTATGTTATATCCGTGTTCGCGTGGGTTTCCTCTGGGTGCTCCGGTTTCCACTACAAGTCTAAAGATGTGCTATAGGTGAATTTGGTAAGCTATATTGTCCGTAGTGTATGTGTGTGAATGAGAGTGTATGGATGTTTCCCAGTGATGGGTTGCAGCTGGAAGGGCATCCGCAGCGTAAAACATATGCTGGATAAGTTGGTGGTTCATTCCGCTGTGGCAACCTTTTAAACAATTTTTAAGGTCAATATTATTAGAATTATTTATTCATTCATTTTCTTTTCGGCTTAGTCCCTTTATTAATCTGGGGTCGCCACAGCGGAATGAACCGCCAACTTATCCAGCATATGTTTTACGCAGCTGCAACCCATCACTGGGAAACATCCATACACACTTATTCACACTCATATACTATGGACAATTTAGCTTACCCAATTCACCTGTAGTGCATGTCTTTGGAATTGTGGGGCAAACCGGAGCACCCGGAGAAAAGCCACCCAAACATGGGGGGAACATGCAAACACACAGAAATGCCAACTGACCCAGCCGGGGCTCGAACCAGCAACCTTCTTGCTGTGAGGCTATTGTGCTACCCACTGCGCCACCGTGCTGCCATTATTAGAATTATTAGTAAGAAAATATTTTTTTCGATCTACACAACAAACCACTGTTGTCCAATCACTTTTATTGTCCAATAACTTTTTTTTCTAATATAATTTAATAACAGAGAACTTACCTCAGAGGTAGATTTGACATCAAGCAAGTGTAGCTGCATAGCCTGCAGTTTTTGTCTTTCTGCAGTCAACTATCAGTAGTATTGATAAAGGAAATATAATGCAGGTCATAAACAAGCATCCATTTACAATCCAATTATTATTATAACTTTTTGACCACCTTATATTTTAGAGAAATATATTATGAGAAGTAAAGTTACAGTAGAAACCTGATTCTCTATGTGCTGTACTCGGTCTTTCTGCATCCTCAGCTGGCCTATGCTTCTGTCTCCAGGAGCATGGTCAGTAGAAAGGTGTCTAGATTATGAAACAGACATACTGCTATAGAGTATTGCTGGAAGTATTTCCTTAGTTTTAGTTAATTTTGTATCTCACCTTAAGAAATGTCCATATTCTCTGAACACGTCTCCGCTCTTTGAGCACCCTGGCCATCTGCATTGTCCTTTAACACACAGATAGTCACCTGAAAGACTATATGGATGCCTGCGGATAATTATAATAAATGCTTAATTTAGCTCAAAACGTATTGCATTATATCTTATCTGTTAAAGCATAATGACTATAGACACGTGAATGTTACAAAGTGGATGTCCTAATTTGTGTTTGTTTTCTCAAACTAGATACTCACTTCCCAGTATGCTCAGGGCTGCCAGGCTGAGGGCTTGATGCGTAAGCATGGTTTCTGCTTTCAGACTGGCCATTGTAAAGAGGGATGGGATCTGATGGGTCACTCTCAGGTTCTGTCTTACACACAGTGTTCACAACCCAATCATGAGCACTGCATGCTGTGGAGCATTATGAAAAAAATCACTTTCAGGGATGCACTAACTTTATTAGGTACTTTATTAGGTACACCTGTTCAATTGCCTTCTATAGCAACTCAATGCATTTACGCATGCAGAGATGGTCAAGACGAGAGAAAAGGTGATTTCAGTAACTTTAAATGTGGCATGTTTGTTTGTGTGTGATGAGATTGTCCGATATTTCAAAAACTGCAGATATACTTGGATTATTATGCACAACCATATCTATGTTTATAGAGATTTGTCAGAAAAAAAGAAAATATTAAGAGAGCGGCTTTGTTTTGAGATGTTTTGTTGATGCCAGAAGACAGAGGAGAATGATCAGACTGGTTTGAGATGCTCAACAACACATCAAACCTTGATGCAGTTGTGCTACAGCAGCAGAAGAGCACAACAGTGCCACTCTTGACAGCAAAAAATAATAAAAAACAGGAAACTGAGGCTATAATAAACAATGGTTCACCAACAGAAGAATAATAAACAGTTGCCTGGTTTGATGATTTTTAATTTATGGTACGAGATTTGGATAACACCAGAATAGTTTTTGTAAAGATATGAAAGCATACAATATAAAGTGTATAATTGTGCGGGTCCAAAAGGGACTCCATCCCAGTACTAGAAAGGTGTACCTAATAAAGTGGCTGGTGAAAGTAAATTGTTTCCTATATTTAATAGTCTACAGAAGCAGTACCTTGTGGGAAAGGCTGGTTGCCTTTACGTAGCACTGATGGCCTGTGCTGTCTAAAATATTTGCTTGTACTTTCACTGGCACTCTAGGTAAAGGCAACAGAAACACATCATGGGTCATGTTTTAGGTCAAATTATGCTGCATCTTTGTGATCCTTTAGTGTTGATTTGAAAGTGAAACCTCTTACGACTGGACTGTACCTGCTTTTGTAGAGTGGTTTTTTGATTGTGAGACGAGCCGAGGCCTCTGAGATCACTCTCCAAGTCAACAGATATCTTTGAAATCCCCAAAAGACACACTTATAAGCATTTTCCATGATAATGTGCTACTTGAGTTGGGAAGAGTAAATATGTTTGAGGGCAACATTTTACAGGGTTCTTGCACCTTTTCCAAAGTGAAATGTAAGCACCTTTAAAGAACTTTCTAGCTAGATTTTCAAACTTTTCCAGCACTTCACAATTGTACCAAATTACATATTTTATGTAAATACGTCACATTATATCAAATGCTATAGTATAGTGTAGTATAGCATACAGTATAAGTATACTAATGACATTTTTTGATGACATGTTAACCTCAAGGCCAGCACTGAATTACTATAATTAACTCTCACATCTCAAAAGTGTCATCTTTCATTCATTCCTTCTGCTTAGAACCTGATTTATCAGGGGTCGCCACAGTGGAATGAACAGTCAATTACTCTGGCATATGTTCTACGCAGCGGATGCCCTTCCAGCCGCAACCCAGCACTGGGAGTACACTTACTCGTGAACCCCCAGTGCTGGGTAACACTAATCTCACACACATTTCTTTGGACTGTGGAGGAAATCTTTCATCTTAAACTTATATTTCTTTTAATTTCATGCACTGTTTACTCATAAAGTGTCCATGCACAATCTCCATGCATTTTGTTTAAATTGTTTATGCAGAAGGAAAAATATATTTCATTTTATAAGTTATTATTATTATTACCTATTTAGTAAGATCAATTATTATGAAAGCAAGACAATTACATTCTCAAGCAGTTTTTAAGCACTTTATCCAAAACCTAAGCACTTTGGAAACCTTGAAAACACTAGATTAAAATGCAAACATGTTCAAGGATTTCCAGCTGCCATATTTTAGTTGGAACATGCATTTGGAGTCGGGCGAGAACCAGAGAACTATTATTTATTCTGTTAAATAAGATTGTTTGTGCAATAATACAAAAATACTTCATTACCTTGGTAGTCATTGGTTTTGGTAAGGTCAGAAGAGAATTGCTTATTCTGGACTTCATCTGTATGATGGAAAAGGTAGCACAGTCTTCATCTTGGTACAGATGTTGGTGACTACTCCGGTTATCACCACCTCTGTGTGTTCCAGCACCATTAAGAAGCATTCCTACCTATATAGAAATAAGCAGGACGACACATATGACTTTTATTAACCATACTACTTAGTTCTGAGTGAAATGAATCAACCTCCAAATACTAAAATGAGGTATTTCCTGCTTAGATAGCTTCACCTTTTGCTTTGTTTCCAAAAATAGTATAATTATACACTAATAAATGAAATGAGGGTTGTTTTTCCTTTTCTCGCTTCACATTTGCAGGTGCTTTCTGAACACAAACCACATTTCACGTTGAGCAGGGACCAAGAGGTCAGGAAAGCGGAGGTGGGCCCCACATATTTTTGCAAAAACATAATTTGCATATACTGTGAAACAAACATTTTTGTTGCTTAAATACATGATCTTTATTTTACCACTTTATGAATGCACTAGACATTTAAAATGCATGCACACTGTTCATGCAAATGATAGAATTACATAACATTTGCATGATGAAAATCCAGTTAGATTTGCGAGTGTTATAATAAATTGGTTATAAATGGAAATAACTATAAAATGCAATTATACAAATTGCAACCGCACATTTAGGTAATTTGACCATTGTAGTGCAAAATTAATCATTTAAATTTTTTATTTGTTGCTTTCTATACCCCTTAATTTCTCTTTTTACCTCCACAGTTCACAGAAATATCAGCATATGTGCACCTTTTACAATATTTATATCTTAAATTTGTATTTTTGACTACAGTATTGAATGAAATGCTTTGCAATTTGTTCTCATTATTAATATAAAAAATATTAAAAAGTTACCCACAATTGGTCTGATTCTTAAAACCCAGGATGGACTTAAAACAAGGATGTTGCACATATAACTTCTGAGAAATAATTTAAAAAAAAATCTTCATTTTTGAATTTTAGAGCACCCTTTCATTGCGGTTTTCTGAACCAGTCTGAAAGTCATGTGTTGCTTATTCTCTTTGACATTTCACATTAACCACATCAAATGCAGGATAAATGTCATTTTTTCACCTGGGGGGGTTTTCCAAGCAAGCAACAAGATGTCTTCAGAAGGAGACTTAATTTGTAGGTGCTGAATAGTAAAAAAGTTTTATTTTTATTGCTTTCAAACAATGCTAGGAATGCATTTTGTATGTTAAAAATGAACAATTTTATGCATCACGTTTTTAAAAGCAGTGTAATCACATTATTTAAAAGCTCTGAATTTAGACTATAAGAGTTTACATACACTCAAAAAAAAGACATTTGCTGTTTGTTCAAACTACTTATTTAAATTAAGTTAAAACAACACAATTTTTTGTGTTTTTTGGGACAACTAAATTGCTTTATGTTTAATCCACTTAAATTTGTAAAAACATTAAAAGTTAACTTAATTGGTTTGACATGAAGTAACTGCATGGAACCCAGCATTTTTACACTAAGAAAAATTGACATATGTTGTTTGTTCAAACATATTTAAATTAAGCTGAAATAACACAATTCTTGAGTTTTTTGTGGCGACAACTTAACAGTTTTATAGTCAGTCCACTTAAATTAAAAAAAAAACTAAATTCCTTTATGTTGTCCCAACACAAATCGATTGTGTAGAACCCACCATTTTTTACAGTCTACATACAGTCTTATTTACATTTTAGTACTTCTCATTGTTGTTGTCATTGTAATAAGTGAATGCACGCCAATTATTTTTCCTCAGAGAGTTGATATTGATAAGACCGGGATTATTCAATGCAATGAAACTCATTATTCATCTCTCAGTCTGAATAGAGTCTTCTCTCAGTTCCATTCACGAAAAATTAAATCCATCAAGATATGACAACAGTCTGGACTGACAGTTTCAAGTTTCATTTTGAAATCGCGATACTTTAGAAACTCCTCTATTTACTTAAGTGAGTTTTAACTTTCATGTTCTTCGGTGGAAATTACAGTCACAATGATAATTATTAGATCTGAGCTGTGAGTCGCCTGACCTCAGCGTGTCATTATGAATGCTAATGCTTTCAATCTACAGAGATGTGGAATTAAACCTGAAACCTGTAATTAGTGATTTAAAAAAAAACTATTACAAATATGGAACACAAAGTGCATTCTGTCCTAAATGCTCTCCCACAAACATACAAATTTCATTCTGACTCATTTTTTTCCATTTCTCTGGTCATACCCACTCATTTACGCTTACATTTCTCTGAACAAGCGATATGATGAAAATCAAAGACCAGGATATTTAGGGTATGTACTGTACTGTACTGTAGATTCGAGAGTAAAACGACGGTTTTGAATATCTGGGCAGACTTCGTCACCCAGTTTTGCCATCTTGATTTGTTACTGTTGATAATTATTGATTTTAGGTTTGATTTATTTACAGTTTCATTTAGGGAGTTCTAAATCAACTGTTGCATTAACACCCATTGCATTGTCTACAGCAGTTGCTAAACATGTGCAAATTGAAGAAAATATAACAATTAAACATCTTTTTGGGGGTTTTATGGTATACAGTATGCGAAACAACCATACAGTAATTGTATTTCATTGGAATGCAAAAATAGCTATTCATCAGTTTTTATTTACTTAAAAGGATAGTTCACTCAAATATGAAAATTCTGTCATCATTTACTCACCCTCCACTTGTTACAAACCTCTTTGAGTTTCTTTCTTCAGTTGAACACAATAGAAGATATGTTGGAAACTGGTAGACATGTTTTTTTCCCTGCTATGGATGTCAATGGCTACCGGTTTCTAACATTCTTCAAAATATCATCTTTTGTGTTGAACAGATCAAAGAAATTAACGAAGATTTGGAACCACTGTGAGTAAATAAAAGGTGATTAAGTTTTCATTTTTGGGTGAACAAATTCACACTGCACATTCTGTGATTCAACAAACAGAGATTAAATATGTTCAACTGCTAAAAATGAGTGCAAAATGGCAGAGTTAATACGACTATACAACAAAACCCAATGAAGTTTGTTCCTTTTGTTGATGTCAGTTTAGTGTCATTAGCCCCTTTCACACAT